>SJYQ01000798.1:0-111324 GCA_006410935.1 Redunca redunca | reverse complement strand
TAGGCTATAGCTTAAAATGTATTTCTTACTATTTACAGTAGTTAAAAATGTTTTAAAACCACTGAGAAAGAATAAAGACTCTAATGAACTGGTAAACACTGATTAAAGAGTATTAGGCTAGGAATCAGAAGTTCTGAGTTTTGCCTTCAAATGTGTTTTGTGATCTTAGGGAATTATTTTTCCTTATAAGGATACAAGTTCTTCCCTGGTGGCTCAGAGGTTAAAGTGTCTGTCTGGAATGCAGGAGACCAGGGTTCGATCCCTGGGTCGGGAAGATCCCCTGGAGAAGGAAATGGCAACCCACTCCAGTACTCTTGCCTGGAGAATCCCATGGAGGGAGGAGCCTGGTAGGCTACAGTCCATGGGGTTGCAAAGAGTCGGACACGACTGAGCAACTTCTCTATAAGGATATAAGAAATATATATGTGAAAACAGCTTCTTTGTTAATTCAAAAGATTTAAAGAATTTTCTAGGTAGATCCATATAACATAAATGTGATAAAGTATACAGATTACACTTCGTGAAGAAAATAAAAGTTACCTGAGAATATTCTACTATAATAAAATTTCTTGGCAAATCAGAATGGCTCATAATTCCACTGTCCACACTATTCCAATTTTTAAAAATGCATTGGCCAGCTATTTTCAGCATACAGAGAAAAAGGTTTAAGTGGAAAATATAATTTGGGGTCTTTCAGAAGCTTTATCAATCAGTAGATTAGTAACAACATCTCTTAAAGGTTTTACAAGAGAAAAAGGAACTAAAATCTATTGAGTGTCAGCTATGAGTCAAGTATTGTAACATGTACTTTATTAAATCTCTTTAAAGTCTCAAAATGTAAAGCACATATATGTAAACTATAATTCTGCTACACTGAAAATCAACCATTATGCTCCCACTAAAAAGGGCTGAGGATGACAACTCTGGCCAATGTGACAGTTTGCTTACATATTATTTTCTCATTTTAACACACTAGTGATTTGATCTAGATTCTCTAGTTCTCTTTGACTGGACACCATGGCCAATGAATCATAAATAATTTACCTACAAGCATAAAATGCCAAAACAAAATGCCAGGGGTTTTGGCAAAAACGTGTTTTACCACTGCCAATGCAATGACTAGATTTTATAATCAGATTTTAAAAATACTTGTATCGCAATTAGATGAAGACTAATTTATTACAGGTACAGATATTATCAAAGAACAATATATGGAGGCAAATATATTTGGGATCAATTTGTACATTACTGACATTTCATAGCACATTTAACATTACTCCTTTGCTTCTTCAAGAGAAATTCAAATAGGTATTCTGAGAAAAATGTCAAATCCCAAAATAATAAAAGTAGAAGTGATGGAGAACTAAGATTCAATTATTCCTAAAGACATGAAAACCAAAGGCCTGAAATTATATTAATATTTTAATTTTTCTCTTGGCCATTTCTTTCAGGAACTAATAAACAGACAACTGCCTAACATTCTCTTTATAAGGAAATCTATGTTTAGAAAATCTAGAAAATAACCTCAAAAAGATACAGGAATGACCAATAAATAGATAGTAAAGTAGTCAACATTATTAATCACCAGGGAAATGCAAATTAAAGCCATGGAGAGATACTACTACATACTCACAAGGATGACTGCAATTAGAGAGAGTGACACCACCAAATGCAAGCTGGTACAAAGTTACATTGGTACCAACAAACTTTCTACATTGTTGGTAGAAAGGTACCAAAAATACATTGTTGGTAGATAGGTAAATCGGTACAACCACTTCAGGAGATCTACTATAATACACTCAGAAATACTATTCAGTGATATAAAAGAATAGACTGCTAATATATGCAACACCATGGCTGAACTGAAAATGTTATACTTTGTGCAAGAATCCTTATATAACAACTACACATGACATGATTATGTTTATATGACACTTTAGAAGAAGCAAAAGTAAGACAGCGTGAAAACACCAGAAGAGTAGATGGCTCTGGGGCAGTTAGGAGAGGATTTCCTGGGAAGGGAACTTTCTGCAGTGATGGCAATAGTCTGTATCTTGATAACAGTTTTGGTTGTACAGTAACACGTTCTGTTGGAACACTGTATAGTCAGGCCACCCAAGACGGCTGTTCTCTTCCTCTCTGTACATCCCTAGCATGACCAGTGCCTGCTTCACCTATACCCTACTCACATGACTGACCTTCCTACAGACATGCCCCAGGCCCCAACTAATGATGTTCAGTGATGTTCTAGCTTTAGAACAGAGCTCTCTACTCATCAAAGGGGCGGTGAGGGTTCTGTCCCTCTGTGATTTCCCTGGTAACTGATGAGCCATCAATTCCTCTAAAACTGGTAGTCCTCCTATTCCCCCCATCTCTGGGAATGAAGACTGCCACCATATCCTGCCCCACCATCTGCTGCACACAGCAGTGTGTCTCTCCAGGATCTTGCTTCAGACATGTAATATCCCCCCATCCATAAAACCACTGATATCTCTGTTGCTGACTCTGGGCTCTTTTTTCAGCCTTGAAGCTGGGCAAATACAGCCCTTACAGACCTGCATGGTGTAGCCCAACAAACACATTCACAATGCACTTAAGATCTGTGCATTTCACTGTATATAAATCTTTACCAGAAAAGAATAAAAATTCCACAAACAAAATATTATGTCTAGCTAATGATATGAACACTGAAGTATTCAGGGATGTCTACCATTTACTCTGAAATGTATCAAAAAAATTGAGATGACTAGATATAGTGATATACATGTGATATGAGTAATTACAATAAAATGTCAATTGCAGACTCTAGGTGGTAGGTGTTTGCTGTAAAACCTTTCAACATTTTATTATGAGATTTTCCCAACACAGAGAAATGTTGAAAAAAATTGAAAAGATTTTTTTTCCTTAGGAAAAAAAAAAGTAACTCTTCACCACTCCATCATTCTTATTACTAGAAAATTACTATGATTAATTGAAAATTACTATGATTAAAATCAAGGAAGTACTACCATTTGAAAAATAGTTGAGAAAAAAGAATATTACCATATGAGACGGAAGCAGAAATGGATGGTTAAGATCAGCATCTTCCCAAATGATCTGGTTTTGACAATGACACAGAACACCTAACTGACCCTAGTCATTTCTCAGTATTCCACAGTTCACGTGCCAGTGCTGTCCATTTTGTTTCTTCAAACTATAGAGGAAAATAATTTAGTCCTGTGATCATTACTGAATTTTATCTTTCACACAAATATTCCTTTCTTAAACTTTTACTGAGAAATAATTCACATGTAACATTTTCAGGTATACAATGTAATGATTCAATATATGTAATACTGCAAAATGAACACCAAAATAAATCTAGTTAACATAAAAAAATGTCACTACAAATATTTTTCTTATGATGAGAGATTTTAAGATTCACTCTCTGAGCAGCTTTCAAATATATAACCCAGTACTGTTTACTACAGTCACCATGCTACACATACTACATTCCCAGGGCTTGTTTATCTTATAACAGGAAGCTTGTACCTTCTGATCTCCTTCATCCACTTCACCCCCCCGCCACTGCCAACGATCACCAATAAAATGTCAATTGCAGACTCTAGGTGGTAGGTGTTTGCTGTAAAACCTTTCAGTATTTAAGTTTTCTGTCGTCTTTAAGATCCCATCTATCAGTGAGATCAAATGGTATTTGTCTTTCTCTAACATTTCATTTAGTATAATGTCCTTGAGGTCCACCCATGTTATGGCAAACAGCAAAGAACAACTGAAAAAAGAGCCTGGATTCATTATCCTTTTCTGACTTACAATATGATGTCAAGAATTTGGGGGAACAAATTTATCTATTAAAAATATCATGTCATTTTTTTCCTACTTTCTGAATAAGAATCACTGAGATCAACTGAACAAGAATGAATCTCAAAGACAGCTGACCCATAACACTGCAGCTTTTGTCATTGTGGAAGAGAAATGCTTGATTACTTCTGTGTTGCCTACTGTATCCTTGAGGAAGAGGACTTTACCCTATTTGATTCTATCTCCAGTGATATTGGATTCTGCCTACTGCCTAATTTACAGCAGATTCTGAATAAATACTGCTTGAAAAATACCTTTGATACTACTTTTAATATAGTACTGAAATTCTGTATTTGTAATCACAGACAAGACAGAAAATCTAAAAAGCAGTGGAGGGGTGGGGTGAGGAAACGCTACCCCCACCCTGCCCAACTTACGGTAGAGTGCACGCATGCTGTCACTTCATTCATGTAAACTCTTTGCAACCCCATGGACTGCAGCCTGCCAGACTCCTCTGTCCATGGGATTCTCAGGCAAGAATACTCAAGTGGGCGGCCATGCCCTCCTGCAGGGGCGCTTCCTGACCCAGGGATCAAACCCATGTCTCTTCCGTCTACTTGCACTGGCAGGCTTACTTTTTACCACGAGCACCACCTGGGAAGCCCTACAGCAGAGCAGCTGCACGTTTACCTGTTTTAAATTTCTGGCTTTCAAAGTGAGATTTTACTTTAGTTCCTTGCCCCAACCTCCAAAGAAGTTTGAAAATCTCTGATGTGATCTCAATCTAACAAATCTTTCTGGACCAAAAGGACCAGTAAAATGTTGATTATCATTACAGTGAAGATTGGGGAAAAGCAGAATAGATTTAGATTCACTTAGCTTTTCAGCAGTTATTCTACAATGTAGATCACTATTCAAAGCAGTTATAGTTCAGATAAGTTGAGGGTAACTGTATTGTGATACGGAGAAGGCAATTTGGCACCCCACTCCAGTACTCTTGCTTGGAAAATCCCATGGATGGAGGAGCCTCGTGGGCTACAGTCCATGGGTTTGCTAAGAGTCAGACATGACTGAGCGACTTCACTTTCACTTTTCACTTTCACACACTGGAGAAGGAAATGGCAACCCACTCCAGTGTTCTTGCCTGGAGAATCCCAGGGACGGGGGGAGCCTGGTGGGCTGCCATCTATGGGGTCACACAGAGTCGGACACGACTGAAGTGACTTAGCAGCAGCAGCAGTACTGTGATAGGACGCTCCTGTTGGGGCAAAATCTCATTCCTGTGTATAAACTGGGTTTACCTGAAAGTGTCATCAATAAACACGTGATGTAGAGTGTGGGACTGTGTAAATGGGGAAGAAATCTGCAATGAAGAAGAAATATTGAATATTTTCTAGATAGTCTCACTAGGAGATTTTTTTTCCCCATTATGGAGCTTCTTAGTTCAATTTTTAGTAAGATAATTATAAAACTGTTCAACTTTTCCTGCTGTTCCCAATTCTGGCTATCATTTCTTTTATGAAGCAAGTGGAATATAAGTAAAACTAAATAAGAGAATGGAAATTTTAAGATATGTAATATATTTAATATGAGAAACTTACTGACAATATGATTAAAATTACTAATACTCTTCCTAGCACAGATCTCTTCAACAAATTTGGTAAATTTGATGGCACCCCTCAAAGTATAAGAAATATTGTTCAATAAAAGATAGTAAATACTATATAGAACACATTCCCTCAGGAAGATGGAATATACATCAGATTCAAGACAAGATAGCTAAAATCAATGAATAAGAGACCCAGACTGGGCTAAGCTTAAAATTCTGAGGTCAAGACACACAATTTATTAGGTTGGTGCAAACATAATTGCGGTTTCAGACAGTGAATTTTAAAGCATTATAACTAGGCTCACACACATCTTTTTAATCAAAACAGGAACCATTACAGTCAATACATTTTTGCCCATAAGGCATAAGTTTATTACTGTAGCAAAAAAAAAATCTGTGCTTCAGGGTTCAAAGAACTCTTGGAAGCATTTTCCCTGCAAAACCTTGTCGAGATGCTCGAAGAAGTGGTTGGCAAGAGATAAGGTGAATATGGTGGATGAGGCAAAACTTAATAGAGCAATTCGTTCAACTTTTGAAGTGCTGGTTGTGCGAAGTGCAGTCAGGTATTATCATGCAGAAGAACTGGGCTCATCCTGTTGCAGTTTTCAGTGTATCTCATCTATCTGCTGAGCATACTTCTCAGATGTAATGGTTTCACCAGGATTCAGAAAGCTGGAATGAATGAGACGGGCAGCATGCCACCAAACGGGGACCATGACCTCTTTTTGGTCCAAGTTTGGCTTTGGGAAGTGTTTTGGAGCTTCTTCTTAGTCCAGCCACTGAGCTGGTTGTCATCAGCTGTCATATAAAATCCATTTTGTGTTGTATATCACAATCTGATGGAGAAATGGTTTGTGTTGTTACATAGAAAAAGAAAAGCTGACACTTCAAAATGACAATGATTTTATTTTCGGTCAACTCATGAGGCACCCACTTATGGAGCTTTTTCACCTTTCCAATTCATGTCCAATGCTAAACGACTGTAGAATGGTCAACGTTGAGTTCTTTGGCAACTTCTCGTGTAGTTGTACGAGGATCAGCTTAGATAAGCTTTTAATTGGTCACTGTCAACTTCCGATGGTCAGCTACACCACTTCTCATCTTCAAGGCTCTCATCTTCTTTGCAAAACTTTTTGAACCACCACTGCATTGTACATTCATTAGTCCAAATGTGTTGTTGATCTTGGGAGTTGTCTCCACTGCTTTACAACCCATTTTGAACTCGAATAAGAAAATAACTTGAATTTGCATTTTAACATCATTTCCCTAGTCTAAAATAAATATAAAATAAACTGCAAGTAATAAGTCACAATAAACTGCGGAAAATTCTGAAAGAGATGGGAATACCAGACCACCTGACCTGCCTCTTGAGAAACCTGTATGCAGGCCAGGAAGCAACAGTTAGAACTGGACATGGAACAACAGACTGGTTCCAAATAGGAAAAGGAGTATGTCAAGGCTGTATATTGTTACCCTGCTTATTTAACTTATATGCAGAGCACATCATGAAAAACGCTTAGCTGGAGGAAGTACAAGCTGGAATCAAGATTGCTGAGAGAAATATCAATAACCTCAGATACGCAGATAACACCACTCTTATGGCAGAAAGTGAAGAAGAACTAAAGAACCTCTTGATGAAGGTGAAAGAGGAGAGTGAAAAAGTTGGCTTAAGTTTAAGATTCAGAAAACTAAGATCAAGTTCCAATCATTTCATGGCAAATAGATGGGGAAACAGTGGAAACAGTGGCTGACTTTTTCTGGGCTCCAAAATCACTGCAGATGGTGACTGCAGCCATGAAATTAAAAGACACTCCTTGGAAGGAAAGTTATGACCAACCTAGATAGCATGTTAAAAAGCAGAGACATTACTTTGTCAACAAAGGTCTGACTAGTCAAGGCTATGGTTTTTCCAGTGGTCATGTATGGATGTGAGAGTTGGACTGTGAAGAAAGCTGAGCGCCGAAGAATGATGCTTTTCAACTGTGGTGTTGGAGAAGACTCTTGAGAGTCCATTGGACTGCAAGGAGATCCAACCAGCCATCCTAAAGGAGATCAGTCCTCGGTGTTGATTGGAAGGACCAATGTTTAAGCTGAAACTCCAATACTTTGGCCACTTGATGCAAAGAACTGACTTATTTGAAAAGACCCTGATGCTGGGAAAGATTGAGGGCAGGAGGAGAAGGGGATGATAGAGAATGAGATGGTTGAATGGCATCACCAACACAATGGACATGGGTTTAGGTGGACTCTGGGAGCTGGTGATGGACAGGGAGGCCTGCCATGCTGTGGTTCATGGGGTTGCAAAGAGTTGGACACAACTGAGAGACTGAACTGAATAAGTCACTATCAAAAAAACAGATAGAAATGCACATTAAAATGATGTACAACATAACCACATTTATTTAGGCATTTAGTTCAATATCAAATGGCAAAGTTCAACAATGCAAAATCACAATTACTTATGCTCCAACCTTAGAGGAAGTAAGGCCAAAGATGATAGTCAAACCTCTTCACTTATTTCTATGCTGGAAGGCACATGAATTTGCCCTAATATTGCAATTCTTATGTTCTTTAAGTAAAGACTGAAGAATAATTACTCATATTTTGTTCAATCTTCTCATCTAGACAAGCAAAGTCTGGCACACATAGCTAGACTGGGCACAAGAGTGAGTATGACTGGCCCGGCTCACAGACCACAAAACATGGTGCCAAGGTCATGTGACAGTTGGTGGCATGGGAGAAAACTAAAACAGAAAGTCATCTGAGATGTCAATCTCAATGTCCCAAGGAAGAAGCAAGATCTAGATAAATAGGCAAAAAAAGAACCAAAGAAAGTAGGATCATGGGAAGAAGGCTCAAATAGAAAGAAAAGATTCTTTGAATCCCAAGGACATTAGCTGAGGCACATTTATTAAATGCCTGTAATGAGTCAGGTCCTATATTAGGCATCTTCTTTACACCATCACAACAAAGAAGTCTGTTCTCATTTTATAAGTAAGAAAAATGAAGATGAAGTAAACTGATTAATTTGCCAAGATCACATGGACATGCCTCCAAAAACACTTCTCTCTTCATCATACCATATTCCTTCCATGAGGTGTTCTTAGTGGTTTTATAGAAACCAGGGGTCCATTTCTATACCACAATTCCAGCTTATTAATTCCACAAAGCTTCCTCCTGATTAGGGTCATTTGTTAACATAAAATCACATTAAGAGCTGAGTTCTTCTCATGCTGTATTTTGACTAATGCATGAACAGCAAGTAAACAAAATCTTTAGGCATATCAGTGGCTCTTCTATTCTGTAACATTTTCATGGTCAAAAATTGTACATCTGTATTCCACATAAATCTAGGTTCTAACCGTACATCACATTTCATTTAATTCACTGGATATTCATTGTCTTTTCTAAAATACCTTCAGGTTCTTGCCTGAAGGTGATTAGTTACCATGGAAATGAGGCTACCATAGTTCAGAATAAATTTACATAACTAGTAGAGAATTATTTCAAGCTTGTAAAATATGAGATTTATCTGAAAGTTAACATGACCACTGATATGATAAAAAAAATAAGAACTGAAAATCAATTCAAAATGATTTAGTTCCCAATGTAGGATTATCAAACAACTGTAAAGCATTCTTAATTCATAGAGATAACATCAAAAATATAAGTTTATCAAGTGAAATAGTGAAACAGACTGGAAATAGACAGCAAACTGTAAAAATGTCCCAACATCTCATCCATTAGTTGTCAAATATGTAATATCACGCACTACATTAGGTGCTAAGGGTCTAACAGTTGATAGAACCTAGTCCTGTCCTCAAGGAACTCAAGTCTGGTAAGAAAGAAAGATACACAAAATGAAAAGAAATTTAAATGTGACAGGTAAAGCAAGAAAGACATGTATAAGGCATATACGGAAAACTAAAGAGTACCCAACGGAAGGTAGTGGGAAGAGAATGGGTAAAAAGGATGGGAGTGAGCAGGGCCCAGAGTATCAGAGATTTCAGAAGAAAGCTAGGCAAGAGTGTGAAAAGAGAAAGATTCATCACAGAAGGGACAGTACTACAGAACAACCATATGGGGTTTAAGCAGCTAGCTGTTGTCCTTGAAATTAAAATACCTTGAGAAGCAATAACAATACTGCTCAGACTTAAGCTCTAGTTCTTGCTCCGCTAGGCATTTATAAGAAAAATGACTCCCATTAAGACATGTAAATATCTAGCATTCTGAAAATTACAGGGAGGAGACCTTAGGGGGAGAAACTTAAGGTTTCTTGCTAATTAGTTTGAAGTAATTTTTTAAAGAAAGGCAAACAATATGATAATTTTGCCCAAAAAGGGGCTACACTAACCTGCATTTATTCTACTACTATCAAGGGTGAACTCTTTTCAGGTCAATGGATAATTTTCAACCCATTTTTGTAAACAGACTATTTTATCTATCCCCTTTCTCCAGGTAGTAGTGGTAAAGAATCTGCCTGCCAATGCTGGAAACTCAAGAGATGGGGGTTCGATCCCTGGGTCAGGAAGATCCCCTGGAGTAGGAAATGGCAATCTCTAGTATTCTTGTTTGGAAAATTCCATGGTCAGAGGAGCCTGGTGGGCTACAGTACATGGGGGTCACAAAGAGTCAGACAGGACTGAATGACTGCACGCATTCACCTGGTTCTTGTTGATTTACAACTGCCGCTTGTATCTGCTGAAATTATTTTTCCAAAATTTTAATGAAAGGATTTTGATCACTTTAGCCACTGTGAAGCATGGAATTGGAAGAGGAAACAGGTTAGAACAGAGAGACAAGTTACTATACTACTGCAGTTATCTAGTAGTAGTAGTAGTTGTTAGTTGCTCAGTAGTGTCCGACTCTTTGCGACCCCATGGAATATAGCCCGTGAGGCTCCTCTGTCTCAGGGACTCTCCAGGCAAGAATGCTGGAGTGGGTTGCCATTCCCTTCTCCAGGGGACCTAGGAAACAGATTAACTGAACTTAAACTAGGGGAGTAAAAGCAAGGAGAAAAAACCCTAAAGAACTGGATATGGGAATGAATTAAAAAGATCAGAATGATCAAGAATGCTTCCTAGGTTTCTACCCCAAGAGAATAGGTGGGCAGAGACAGCACTGAGATATGGAATAATCAGAGGAGAAAGATATTTAGGGGAACATATTAAGTTCAATTTTGGACATGTGAAGTTGGAGGTAACTGTGGGCACCTAATTATAAAAGTCTGAAACTCAGCAGAGGGTCTGGTGTAGGAATTTGGAAGTTATTGTTATATAAGTTATATCTAAAACCATGAGCATGAAGAGTAATAAGCTGAAGTCAAAACTTTGTGGAACTAATATTAGTAACTAACAAAATACTAATATTTTAATGAGCAAGAAAAAGAAATGATGCTCATGAAAGAAAAAGAAAGGAAATAGAGAAATAAAAGGAGAAATAGAATATAGACGCCAAAGGAGTGGAGCATTTCATAAGGTTGTAATTAAAATGGAGGGATTCAATGTACACAGTCTTGAACAAGATGAAAATATGGACTATGAGAATTTTTAAGCAGCCGTTTGGAAGAACTCTCAATGGTTTTTATTTTGTTTTGTTTTATGTTGACTTATTGAAAGCCTCAAAAGGTCAAGAATGGGAACTTAAAAAGATGATAAAGTACTGTTTATAAACATATGTGTATATGAAGGTGGTAATTATAATTTCAATTATATAAATGAGGGCAATAATTCATCTTCTTCCAGAATAACTTTTCAGTGGTTTTTTAAAATCCCAGTTGCTTTTCATTCCCTCATGCCATACACGAAAATAAACTCAGAATGGCTTAACAACTTAAATATAAGACATGATACTAGAAAACTCCTAGAAGAAAACATAGGCAAAACATTCACTGACATAAATCATACCAATGTTTTCTTCGGTCAGTCTCCAAAGGCAACTGAAATAAAAGCAAAAATAAACAAACAGGATCTAAGCAAACTTAAAAGTTTTCGCATAGCAAGGGAAACCATAAACAAAATGAAAAGACAACCTCCAGAATGGGAGAAATACTCTGTTACGTGACTGAAAAATATTTATTTTCCAAAATAAACAAGTAGCTCATCCACTCAACAACAAAAAGCAAACAATCCAATAAATCAAGGGCAGAAGACCTAAATAGACATTTCTCCAAAGGCATACAGATGGCTAACAGGCACATGAAAAGGTGCTCAACCTCACTAATTATTAGAGAAATGTAAATTAAAACTACAATGAGGTATCTATAACCTCACACTGGTCAGAATGGCTGTTTATTAAAGTCTACAAATAATAAATGCTGGAAAGGGTGTGGAGAAAAGGGAATTCTCTTATTCTGTTGGTAGGATGATGCAGCCACTATGGAAAACAGCATGGATGTTCCTCAATATACTAAAAGTAGAACTACCATATGATCCAGCTATCCCCTTCTAGTGCATATATCTGGACAAAATTATAATTTCAAGAGATATATATGCCCCAATGTTCATAGCATTCTTTACAATAGCCGAGACATGAAAGGAACCTAAATGTCCATCAACAGACAAATGGATAAAGAAGACGTGGTGTGCGTTTGCGCGCATTTATACATAAATACAATGGAATACTACTAAGCCATAAAAAAGAATGAAATAATGCCATTTGCAGCAACATGGATGGACCCAGATACTGTGATCCTAAATGAAGTAAATTAGCTAAATATCATATGATACCACTTATATGTGGAAGCTAAAATATGATACAAAGGAACTTATTTACAAAACAGACTTACAGACATAGCAAACTTATGGTTACCAAAGGGAAAAGATGGGGGGAGGATAATTAGGAGATGGGATTAGTGAATACAAGCTAATATATGTAAAACAGATAAACAAGTCCTAGTGTATAGCATGGGGAATTATGTTTAATATATAACTGATAATGGAAAAGAATATATATATATTACATATGTATAACTGAATCACTTTGCTGTACCCCAGAAACACATTGTAAATCAACTATGTCAATTAAAAAATAAAAATAAATTAAAGAAAATAATTCCAATTGCTTTAAAAATATTAGAACTTGAGACTTCTCTGGTGGTCCACTGGTTAAGACTCTGCAGTCCAGTGGTTAAAACACTGCAGGGGGCCCAAGTTCAAACCCCATGTGGGGAACTAAGATCCTACATGTGGTGTGGCAAGGCCAAAAAAAAAAAATATACTAAAATCTATTTGGAGAAGGAAATGGCAACCCAGTCCAGTATTCTTGCCTGGAGAATTCCATGGACAGAGGTGTCTGGCAGGCTATAGTCTATGGGATTGCGAAGAGTCAGACATGACTGAGTGACTATCACTCACACTCACTCAGAAATCTATTAAAAGCAAGCTGCAAAGGAAAACATGAATAATAAAGTAACCACACATGAAATTATTCTAGCTGTCACATTTCAAAATTTCAACACAAGGTTTTATTCACTTACTGAATAATTAATTGCTGATCATCTACAAACAACAATGGCTTCCCAGGTGGCACTAGTGGTGAAGAGCCTGCCTCCAATGCAGGAGACCTAAGAGACTCGGTTCAATCCCTGGGTTGGGAAGTCCCCTGGAGGAGGAAATGGCAAACCATTCCAATATTCTTGCCTGGAAAATCCCATGGACAGAGGAGCCTGGAGGGCTACGGTCCATGGGGTTGCAAAGAGTCAGCCACAACTGAAGTGACTTAGCACAATGACAAAAAATTATTATGACCAGTCCCTGTTGATAAGAACCTCAGTCTAGTAGCAGTGGGGAAAGGCACATAAAGAAATCAGTGAGAAACACTACTGGTAAAAAGAAAGTTATTTTAAGAGGCGTAATAATTACCCGAGGGAGAGAAGATGATTATGAAAAGCTTCAAAGAGAAATCAGGAAAAGAACTATCTGGAAATTTGGAAATTTTTGCTGAGGGTGAGAGGCTACGGGGCTTCCCAAGTGGCTCAGTGGTAAACAATCTGCCTGCAATGCAGGAGATGTGGGTTCCAGAAGATCCTTTGGAGAAGGAAATGGCAACCCACTCCAGTATTCTTGCCCAGACAATTCCATGGACAGATGACCCTGGCAGGCTACAGTACATGGGGTCACAAAGAGTCGGACAGGACTGAGTGACTGAGCACATGCTCATGAGAGGATGCAGGGGAACAGAGCCCCATCAAATCACATAGTGTGTCCAGGACACTAAACACAGTTTGATCAAGATGAGTTCGATTTCCATCCCAGGTTCTGGTGGAAGAGTGCCAGAAGTTTCTTTAAGCCTTGTAACAACTCACTTAACTGATAAAAGAAACTAAGACACAGATAAGGTAAATAATTTGCCAAGTTCACATAGCTAAGAAGTGACACATGTAAGACTGGAGCCCAGGTATGCTGGGTCCAGACTGCTCTTAACTGCTTCTCTGTGGTATCTCTCCATTAACACACGAAGGGTCGGCTTGTGATGCTGGGAGGGATTGGGGGCAGGAGAAGAAGGGGGCGACAGAGGATGAGATGGCTGGATGGCATCACTGACTCGACGGATGCGAGTCTGGGTGAACTCTGGGAGGTGGTGATGGACAGGGAGGCCTGGCGTGCTGCGACTCATGGGGTCCCAAAGAGTCGGACACGACTGAGCGACTGAACTGAACTGAAGAGAACCGAGAATTCTAATAAATGAGGGCAGACTATTGTAAATTATCATGAAGTAAAGGGAAATGAGATCATGAAGATGACTAGGAGAAGAGGGGGCAATAAGTGTCTTAATGTGGACAGAGATCAGAGAGAGTAGAGCAGAAGGGCAGGAAAAGTAGATGATGTTACCATATGACTTCAGAGAAAGACTGTGGAATTCTAAATTTTTAATCAATTTAGAATAAATATATCAATTTACCTCACAAAAATACAGATGGAAAATTTTCTTCTTTTTTGGGGAGGGAAGATGTGTATCATAGACTATAATGAATGTTTTAAGAGAAAAGGAAAAATTCCTGTTTAAAAAAAAAACAACTCATGACCCATTTTAAGTGTTATCAACAATCTAAGATGACAGGAAATACACGGTGGGCTAATTCACGTCACAGCATGTGTAGAAATCCCAGGAGTTAACGATAAAACAATAAATTTGAAATATTTAACAGATGAAGACTGAACTTATAACCCTTTCTGCATTAACACTCACTATGGCATTTCCTGTAGCTATAACTTTTTTAAAAAACAACAGAAATCAGACAGGTATGACTATAAATACAAAAATAACTATATAAATAAATAAATATATATATATAACCCCAAACCATTTCTCGTAATTGCTTTCCCATCAGAAAAGGAAACAAATATTTTCAGCTACGGGACAAGATTCAAAATTAAATTTTCCAAAAGATTTTTGTACATGACTTTTTATCTGTTAACAACAAAAAAGACCTCATGTGATACACATTAACATTACAGCCTGAATTACTGTAACTACCACCTACATTAAGAAATAGAGAAAAACTAAACAAAACAAAACAAAGAAACAGAATATTAACACACCAGAAACTCCACTGTTCAAGAGTCACTACCCTGCCCCTGTCCAAAAATAATCACTATTTTCACTTCTAAAATGACAGATGAGTTCTACCTATTTTCGAACTTTATAAAAATGGAATCATAAAATATGCATTATTTCTTGCCTGGCTTTTTCTTCTTTCAATGGTATTTGTAGATTTAGCAACCTGCCGAGCACTGGACTCCCAATTTTCATTGCTGGCAACATGCCATCATATGATTAGAGCACTATTTTCCTATTCTAGCGTTGTTTCTGATTTTGATTCACTGTGAATAAAGCTGATGAGAACAACATTGTGCACATTTCTGGATGCATATATTTATATACTTCTGATGAGTATACTCCTAGGAATACAACCACTGTATCATAAAATAAGTTTGTCTGCAGTTTTAGTAGAGTTTGCCAAACAGCATTAGAGCTAAAGTGATTAAATTAATGTACAGTCCTAACAGCAGTATATTAGTATCCCAACTGCTCCTCATCCTAGCCAATACCCAGTATTGTTAGTCTCTCTTATTTTAGACACTCTGGTGAAGTACAGTGTTACCTCTTTGTGGCTTTTGTTTACATTCCTCTGAAAACCGAAAACAACAACCGGTTTTTCAAATATTTAGTAGCCACCTGGTGAGGGTTTCCCAGGTGGCACAGTGGTAAAGAATTGAACTGCTAATGCAAGAGACCCAGGCGGGAAGATCCCCTGGAGTAGGAAAACTAATCCAGTATTCTTGCCTGGAAAATTCTGTGGACAGAGGAGCCAGGGGCTACAAAGAGTCCACAGGACTGAGTGACTGAGCATGCAAGGCATGGAGATCTGTGAGGTTCAAGTCTTGCCCATTTTCTACTGGTTTATCTGTCTTTGTTTACCTATTAATCTATAGTTCTTTATAGAGTTTATCAGAAGTTGAAGGTTTTTCTGAAAAGGACCAGACAGTGAGAATCTTTGGCTCTGTGGGCCTACTCAAATCCTCTGCTACAGCATGAAAGCAGCCACAGTCAACACATGAGTGTGACTTTGTGCCAATAAAATTTTATTTACGGACAGTATAATCTGAATTTCATAAAATTTTATGTATCATTAAATATTATTCTTCTGATATTTTTCAACCATTCAAAACCATATAAACTATTTTTAGTTCACAGGCTATGTGAAAAATAAGGAGTTAGCAGATCTGGTCCATAGCGTGTAGTTTGCTGACTCTTGGTCTAAATAAAAGATCTTGTCAATTTATATATGTCTTCTCAGGGGTTTATCAACGTCGTTGTTCTTTACAAGCACCAACTTTTGCCTTTGTGGAAACACCTTATTTTGAATGTCTGCTTTCTATTTCATTAATTTTTGTTCTTATGATTACTTTCTTTTTTCTGTTTTCTTTGGGTTATATTTGCTATTCTTTTCTCTTTTAGCTTTTTTTGAGATAGATATTTATTTATGCATGTGTTCTATTAAAATATAGCTGATTTACAATGTTGTATTAGTTTCTGGTATACAGCAAAGTGATTCAGTTTTTTATATATATATATATATTCTCTTCCCTTATGGTTTATTACAAGATATTGAATATAGTTCCCTGTGTTATACAGTAGGGCCCTGTTGTTTTATGTATAGTATGTTTGTATCTGCTAATCCCAAACTCCTAATTTATCATTCACCCCTCTTCTCTCCTTTTGTAAACATAAGTTTGTTTTCTATATCTGTTGAGTCTTCTATAAGTTCATTTTTATCATTTTAGCTTCCACATATAAGCGATATTTGTCTTTCTCTGACTGATTGCACTTAGTATGATAACCTCTAGGTCCATCCATGGTGCTGCAAATGGTATTATTTCATACTTCTATGGCTGAGTAACATTCCATTGCGTGAATGTGTATAAATATACACATATATATATTAATACATATACATATCACATCTTTTTTATCCATTCATCGAGATGAATATTTAAATCACTAAACTTTCAGCCTTTCCTCCCTTCTAATATATGTACTAAGTAAGAGCTTCATAGGTGGCTCAGTAATAACAGAATCTGCCTGCCAAAGCAGGAGACACAAGAGACGCGGGTTGGATCTCTGGGCCCGAAGATCCCCTGGAGTAGGAAATGGCAACCTTTCTAGTATTCTTGCCTTGAAAATTCCATGGATGGAGGAGCCTGGCCAGCTACAGTCCATGAGGTCGTAAAGAACAGAACACAACTGAACATACACAAGACTGTACACTTCCTCTAAGCATCCCCTGTGTGCTGCATACTTAGTTGTTTCAGTTGTGTCCGACACTTTGTGACCCTACGGTTGGTAGCCTGCCAGTCCATGGGGTTCTCCTGGCAAGAATACTAGAGTGGGTTGCCATGCCCTCCTCCAGGGGATCTTATTGACCTAGGGCTCAAACCCAGGTCTCCCGCATTGCAGGTAAATCTTTACTGTCTGAGCCACCAGGGAAGCCCCTAGTTCTGTAATTAATTTCAATCTTAATTGCACAGAGGTCAAATCCATAGAATTTCAATTTTCTTAAATTTGTTAAGATTTGTTCTATGGTCAATATATGGCATATTTTAATAACAGTTTCATGCTGCTGCTGCTGTGAAGTTGCTTCAGTCATGTCCAACTCTGTGCAACCCCGCAGACGGCAGCCCACCAGGCTCCCCCGTCCCTGGGATTCTCCAGGCACTTATAAAAATAGTTTATTCATTTGTTTGGTGCAATATTTTAAAAATGTCAATTAAGTCACTTTGTTAATTGTGTTGTTCAGTTTTGTATTATGAAGGTTTGCAGTTTTTATTTTGTTTGTATTTACTTGCTTTGTTCTACATATCCTATCTACTACTGAAGTGTATTAAAATCTACCACTAGGGACTGTGGGTTTGTTTAGTCTACTTCTTGTAGTTCTATCAGTTTCTGTCTTTCCTATTTTGAGATTATGTTATGAGGTAATATATATTTGGGCTTCCCTAGTGACTCAGACAGTAAAGAGTTGCCTGCAATGCAGGAGACCTGGTTTCAATCCCTGGGTCGGGAAGATACCCTAGAGAAGGAAATGGCAACCCACTCCAGTATTCTGGCCTGGACACGACCCTAATGGCAGAAAGTGAAGAGAAACTAAAGAGCTTCTTGATGAAGGTGAAAGAGGACAGAAGCTGACTTAAAACTCAACATTTAAAAAATTAAGATCATGGCATCTGGTCTCATCACTTCATAGTGAATAGATGGGGAAAAAGGGGACACAGTGACAGATTTTATTTTCTTGGGCTCCCAAATAACTGCTGATGGTGACTGCAGCCATGAAATGAAGAGACACTTGCTGCTTGGAAGAAAAACTGTGACAAACCTAGACAGCATATTGAAAAATAGAGATATCATTTTGCCAACAAAGGTCCATCTAGACAAAGCTATGGTTTTTCCAGTAGTCATGTATGGGATGTCAGAGTTGGATCATAAAAAAGGGTGAGTAAGAATTGATGCTTTTGAACTGTGGTGCTAGAGAAGACCCTTGAGAGTTCCTTGGATAGCAAGGAGATCAAATCAGTCCATTCTAAAGGAAATCAACCCTGAATATTCATTGGAAGGGCTGATGCTGAAGTTGAAGCTGCAGTATTTTGGCCACCTAATGCAAAGAGCCAACTCACTGGAAAAAGACCCTGATGCTGTGAGACTGAGGTCAGGAGGAGAAGGGGGTGACAAAGGATGAGATGGTTGGATGAACACGAGTTTTAACAAACTCTGGGAGATAGTGAAGGACAGAGAAGCTGGGCATGCTGCAGTCTGTGGGGTCACAAAGAGTCGGACATGACTGAACAACTGAACAACAACAATACATATTTAGAATTGTTTTATTTTCTTTCTATATTAACTCTTAATAATATGAAAAGTCTACCATTTCACTATTTGCTTTCTCTTAGTCCACCTTATTCTATGTTCCTTTTCCTTTCTTTTCTTACCTTCTTTTGGAGAACTTTTTATTACTTTCTTCTTGTATTATCTTGTTATAGTTAGATTGTTCTATTGTTCTTTCAAAGCCTCCCACAAAGATTACAGGACATATCCCTGCCTTATTAACCTCTAATATAACATAGTACTTTACCACTTCCTGGACATTTTAAGAATCTTAGAAGACTAACTCCACATCCTTACTCCTGACTTATACATGTGTGTATTCTATTTTAAATCCCATTTAACATTATCATTCTACATAGTCAATATCCAGTTTGATTTACCCAAATATTTAATCCATCCTTTGCTCCTCATTTCTTCATCATCTGAATGTTCAAGAAAAACACACTTTATCTGACATGATTCAAGCCATCAATGCCTTGCCTCATGATTTCTGCATCCAAAATTTTATTTAAAATAATCTTTTCCTGCTCCTAGGTGACAAAGTTATCCTCCTATACTTTCTTCTACTAACTTTACAGTCTGTAGAGTAAATGAGATGGAGTTCCAAATAAGATGGAGTTCACTAATATTTTATTTGTCCAGTTCCATCGACATAGAGGCAAAGAAATAAACTGGTCATTCTACAATTGGTCTAAACCTACTTTCCATCTAGCCAGAACAACAGCTGAGCTCAAGTGAGGTAATAGTTATATGAACTCTAAGACTTGCTCTTTGGGTTTTCAGAGGTTATAAGTCCACCCACAGATAGCAGTAGAGAATATAAACATTCTATGCCTCTGCCAGCATAGAACCCCAATGTGCTCCTCAATTCCTATCAATCAGAGTAGGGATGTGACTACTTCCCACTCTGAAACCCATAAAATGTACCAAGAGAAAGACTTTTATATAAAACATGAAACCACCCTAAACCACACAGCAGGAAGCATTCTATCAAATATAATACACTTGGAGACAAGTTGAATGTCATGAGCTAACATATACTTCCACATATCCAAGCTGTGTTGGATTTCCCTCATAGTAACAGAGGTCTTCAAGATTTTTATCTGAAACAAATATTTGCAGACAAATCATAGGAGAGAGAGCAAATGTTCCTCTGACAGTACATTTCCAGATGGAGGAAGTACAGGGAAGATGGTGAGGTTATGTGTATATGCCATGGTCATTTTCCTTGACTTCTGAATCACAGAACCTATAAGGGAGATGCTCTGATTATCAGCATTAGTTGAAAAGGAAAAAAAAAAATCATAAAATTAAACAGGTGTTACATTGAGAGCCATAGCGCACTCCTTCCTAGGTGATCTATTCACCTGAAAGATGGGAACACCAATGCTTAGGATATGTGGTTCTTGGTCAGAGAAAGATAAAGCATTCTGAGACAAGAAAAGCGATCTTCCAGATGCCCCAGACTGCACCCTTCTCTACCTTATACTACAGAGAACAACAACTAATTTTGAGCTTATACCATATTCTACTCACCATTCTGGGAGTTTTACAAGTGTTGCTCTTCTGATCCTGAAAACAACTCTTATTATAGAGCAGTAAATCTCCTATAGTTCTATAGCTAGGAAATACAAGACCCAGCATTTGAGCCCAAGCAGCCTGGTTTAAAGCTTAGACTTTTAACTATTATGCTGTATTTGCCTCTTCTACATTAATGCTTAACAATTAGCAAAACCATAGAGTACAACAGTATTTTTAAAATTTATATAAGAAATATTTGCATACCTTGTACTGTAAGCTCTGCTTGAGCTTCAATGGTCTCATTTCCATTATCAGCTATACAAAAATAAGTCCCAGCATCATCCTCGGTGACATCATTGATCTCCAGACTACCACCTGCGAGCAATACCAACCTTCCAGAGCTGCATTAAAAATATGGATATGTTTCAGAATGAGAAATATGCTACCTGAAAAACTCTCTACATAAAACAGATAAAACACATATTATTTATACAGCTACAGATGGACTGAGACCAATATAAAATATCAGAATTTAATTTAGTCCAATTTACTTTGCTCATATTTCACATGCATAAGTATCATAAATACAAATCAAAATGTTACAATGAATTATCTCTGACACTAATTATTCCCAAAGGGATAACACTGTTGTCACCAATTCCACTCCCCACAATCCATCCCTGCTTACCCATTCCACCTAGTTTTTGTTTTTTTTTTCAAATTGTGTAATTCTGAAGTCTGGTTTCCCACTGACAGTCACACCAGCACAGTAATGCCACACTCAAATGACTAACAGAGGGGGCAACATGTCAGATCAGAAACAGTAAGTCATGGGGTCACAGTGCCTACTGAAAGTTTCCAATGACAGCTTGGCTAGGAAAGGAAGGAAAAAGAGGAAAGGAAGGGAGAGAGAAGGATGGTTGACAGCAACTTCCTGGGTGTGGCAACTGGGCACAAACTAGCCATCATCACATCATTATCAGCAAGGATGTTAAACATTACTGACCCAACTCCACATGACCTAAGTCTATTTAAAGAGAATATATATATTTTTTTAATTTTTGTACAGGTAAAGTATTTTTATAAAGGAATTTTGCTATCTGTAACATTATAGTATGTTATATATACATTATTTGAAGTAATCCCTGGAAAGTGAAATAGCTACCACAAGAAAATCTCATTTCCTGTCTCACTCCCTCCCTCCCTTTCTCTCTCCCTCAAAAAGAATATTTAAAAGGAAAGCCAAATCATTCTGTAACATCAAGGAAGAAATCACAAGTCAATATTCTGATGAAAATTTTATAAAGTTAATAAGTTTAGTTAAATTTGGAGACTTTGGAGAGTTACAATTTTACTTTTACTTTAAGGTTTTGTAACTAACTGGCTTTCACAGGCAGATTTTTCTCATAGATCTTAATATTGTTATAGTTCCTGTCTGTATTTACGCTCAACAAA
Source organism: Redunca redunca (assembly GCA_006410935.1). NCBI lineage: Eukaryota > Metazoa > Chordata > Mammalia > Artiodactyla > Bovidae > Redunca > Redunca redunca. The sequence goes on along the minus strand of SJYQ01000798.1, from coordinate 89,558 downwards.
AAAGTTCTGGTTACAATTTGGCTTTTCATATGAATTCCTGATGGGGAAGAAAAATCAGAGGAAATCACTATTCAGTCTGGGCCACGCTTAAAACAATTCTCATTGTAAGTAAAGCACTATACCGGCTTAAGTTTTAGTACACTGTGAATTTGAGTAATTAGTCTTCCTGAATCCAACAGGCAAGATTAAGTTTCTGTACCAAGAAGGGAAAACCAGAATCAGATGTGGTGACTTCTCTAAGAAATACTCTGAAAGATCATGACTAAATTTATCAAGTGGCCTTCCAATGTGAACTATCTTAATTACACCCTCAAATTACAACTTCATGTGAAAGAGAAGCTAGACAACATATAATGGAAGAAAGCAAGAAAGAATGACTAGGATAAAAGAAACAGATAAAACAAGGCTTGGGTACCTCACAAAACAAGGCAAATTTACAAAAATTAATATCCTATATTTCACTACTGGTCAAATTCACTACTATGTTTCATAAATGGAAAACAATATTCATAAAGGGGAAATCAGCCCTACACACATGATACTCAGCTGAGTGGACCATAATTTGAAACATTAGTTAGTACTTTTGAAACTGAGGTATAGCAATTTATATCTAATAATTATAGTAAGAAACATTCCGGATGCTTGCTATGCCTCATATTTGCCATGAGTACAAGAACAGTAGAAGTCAGTCTTTCTTAACGCAGCTTACTTTCCTTAAAAGAAGTCGGGGAGGAAGAATGTCCAACAGATTCTCAGAAATGATTTAAGTTGTTCACGTAACATATGGAGGCTTATAGTACAAAGGAAATCAAGCTCTTAGAGCTCCAAAATTCAGAGATGCAGTCAACAGAAACAGTAAGTGGGAAAGTATTCACGGTCAACGGACCCAAACTGAGCACTGCTGGAGATAAGGATTGCATGTACACCTGTGTCTCTGAGTAACCAGGGGTCAGTTGAGGAGAACATGGTATGCTAAGACCTATTTCTTTGGCCAAAGGGAAAGTCTTTTGAGCAGATTAATAACATGGTCAGATTTAGTGAAGAAACAAGTAGAAGTTGTAAAGTCATTGTAATGGAATTAAAGATAAAAGGATGAATCATGGCAGTAACAACAGGGGTTAAAGAGAAGGCATGAAATAATGGCCACTCTTTTGAAAAGGTGGATGATGAAGTTAAAGAAAGGGATTTATTCATTCATTTAATAATTATTTACTGGTGTCTCTATATATGTCAGGTAACAGCTGGGATATTGACGCAAGCAAAAACAAAATCAGTGCTGTCATACAATTCAGAGGGAAAGACGGACATAAAAAATGGTAACTCTACACAATGGCAGAGTTATGGGCTTCCCTGGTGGCTCAGACAGTAAAGAATCTGCCTGTAATGCAGCAGACCTGGGTTTGATCCCTGGCTCGGGTAGTTAACCTGGAGAAGGAAATGGTGACCCACTCCAGTACTCCTGCCTGGAGAATTCCACGGACAGAAGAGCCTGATGGGTTATAGCCCATGGGGTCACAAACAGCTGGACACTACTGAGCGACTTTGGTATACGACACAATGGTATACCAAAAGAATCTGCCAGAAAATCAGAAAGAGATTTCACTGATAAAAATGACCTTTGAGCTGAGATCTGAAGAATGAATAGGAACTAACTAATAATGAAGGCGAGGAAAAGATTTCAAAAAGAAAGTCTAGCACATGCAAAGGATTGTGAAAGAAAGGATCACAGTGTATCTGGGGATCCAAAAATCACAAATGTGGCCAGATGTAAGAATTAAAAAAGCAAAAATGTGAGGATGGAGCCAGACCACACAAGGTTCTGAAAGCCATTTTAAGAATCTGAATCCTTAACTTGAAAAAAATGGAAGTTCAGTAAACATCTTTAAAAGTGGGTGGGAAGTTGACAATGATGTAGTTAAGACCGGGGCTTTGAAAAGACTGCTATGGCAAGGGCATTTGGAATGAGGCCAGAGTATACATGGGGTTAAAAGGAGGCTACTGAAGGAAATGACGTGACAGTCAATAGCACCTTGGAATAAGGTGTTAGCAACACGCATGAATTTCAGAGATATTTAGGAGGTAAAATGACAGATGGACTGGACAGAAAAGCTGAGGAGGAAACACACATCAAAAAAGACTCTTAAGGTCAGGGCAATAAGTGTGAAGGGGAACACAGAAGGAAAAAGACTTGTTTAATTTAGGCTTTTCTGTGTTCTTATTTGAGTGAGAGAGAGGTGAGCTTTTTTAAAGACAAAAGACAGGTAGCCGTTGGAGAGGAAAACATCTGAAAAGAGGATTTACAAAAGTACTGGAGAAAATGGAAAATAATATCCAAAGCACAAAAGAACTTCTTAGACACCTCTTCCTCTAAAACAGCAGGTGAGGAAGGGAAGGAGAACGCTAATCTTACATACACTCTCATTTGCTTTTTTCTTTAAACTTTTTAGAGGTACCTGTAGATTCACAGGCAGGTCCAAGGAATAATACAGAGAGATCTCATGGACCCTTTACTTAGGTTCCCTCAATAAGTCCCTGTGGAACTATAACTAGGAGACTGACATTCTGACATTCCCACCACCACAAAGATCCCTCCTGCTGATCTTTTACAGCCATATCCACCTCCCTCCCTCACCCACCTCCTCATTAACCCCTGGCAACCACTAACCTGTTCTCCACTTCAATAATTTTTGCACTTCATGAAGAATGTTACATAAATAGTCACATGGTATGCAACCTCTGGGGACTGGCTTTTTTCACTCAGCATAATTCTCTGGAGATTCATCCAGGTTGTTGCAATTGTCAGTAGTTCATTCCTTTCATTGCTGAACAGTAATTCCAGAGTATGAACAGACATTGTTTATTTAATCCTTCACTCAATGAAAGATAGCTGGGTTGTTCCTAGTTTGGGGGTATTATGAATAAAGCTACTATAAATATACACGTGCAGGTTTCTGTCTGAACGTAAGTTTGTTTCAGTAGGATAAATGCCCAAGAATGTAAATGTTAGGTGATAACGGCAGTTGCAACAAATTTCTTCAGAAACTGTCAAACAGCTCTTCTGAGTGGCTGCACCACTTCACATTCCTACCAGCAATGCCAGAGTGATCTCATTTCTCCACATACTTGACGTTTGGTATTGTCACTCTTTAAGTATGCAGTGGTATGTTATGGTTTTAATTTGCACTTCCTAATGGCTAATGATATTAAACAATTTTTCCTGTGCTTATCTATCATCTGTACATCTTTTTTGGTGAACCATCTATCTAAGATGACAGAGGATGAGATGGTTGGATGGCATCATCAACTCAAAGGACATGAGTTTGAGTAAGCTCTGGGAGTTGGTGATGGACAGGGAAGTCTGGCATGCTGCAGTCCACAGGGCTGCAAACAGTCAGACACCACTGAGTGGCTGAATTGAACTATCTAACTCTTCTGTCTACGTTCTAACTGAATTGTATACTTTTTTAAATACTGAATTTTGAGATACCTTTACACATTTTAGATACTCCTCCATTGTTTGATATATGGTTGGCAAATATTTTGTCCCCACAAAAAAACTGTAGCTTTATCTTTTCATCCTCTTAACATGGTCTTTCACAGAGCAAAAGTTTTTAATTTTATTGTTAAGTTGCTAAGTCATGTGCTATTCTTTTATGACCTCACAGACTGTAGCCCTCCAGGTTCCTCTGTTCAGTATTTCCCAGGTAAGATAACACAGAATTTACATGCACCCAAAATGTGAGGCATAATAAAATTCTCACTATATAATATTAGCTCCAATTCTTTCCATTTTCCAGAAAGACTGTGTAGAATTGGTTCTAACTCTTTAAACACTGATAGAATTCTCCAGTGAAGCTACGTGGACTTGCAGACTTTTGGGGAGAGTTTTAAAATTACAAATTTAATCTCCTTAAGAGTTAAGAGGGCTACTTAACTTATTTCATATTGGGTTAGATATGGTAGTTTGTGTTTTAGAGGAAATGGTTTGTCTCAGTCAAACTTATGTGATGTACAATTGTTTATGTTGTTGTTCAGTCACCAAGTCGTGTCTGACTCTTTGCAACCCCATGGACTGCAGCCTACCAGGCCTCCATGTTCTTCACCACCTCCTGGAATTTGCCCAAGTCCATGTCCATTAAATTAGCGATGCCATACAACCGTCTCATCCTCTGTCACCCTCTTCTCCTTCTACCATCAATCTTTCCCAGCATCAGGATCTTTTCTAAAAGATCCTGGCATCAGGCAGCCAAAGTATTGCAGCTTCAGCATCAGTCCTTCCAATGAGTATTCAGGGTTGATTTCCTTTAGGATGGACTGGTTTAATCTCCTTGTTGTCCAAGAGACTGTCAAGAGTCTTCTCCAGCATCACAGATCAAAAGCATCAATTCTTCGGCATTCTGCCTTCTTTGTGGTCCAACTCTCACGTCCATACATGACTAGCAGTTGTTCATAGTATTCTCTTATTGTCCTTTCGATGTTTGCCAGGTCTGTAGTGGCAACCCCGGTTCGGTCTTAATATTGATCATCTTGCGTCGTCTCCCTTTTTTTCCAGTTCACTAATTCTTTCCTTTATCCCATCCAGTCTCCTGTTAGCCCATCTAATGAGCTGGGTTTTTTTCTTGTAGTTGTTATTGTCTTAGTTCAAAATTTTCCATTTAGTTCTTTAAACCTTCTATTCCTTTGAAGAGACTATTTATCTCTTGAGATATTCTGTTTTTCTGTTTATTTCAAATGTATTCATAATTCTTTGTTGAAGCATTTTAATGATAACTGCTTTAAAAATGTTTCTTACATAATTCAAAGACCTGTAATCTCAGTTTTAACATAAATTGTCTTTTCTCATTTGAGATTTTCCTTATTCTTGATTTGGTGAGCAATTTTCCATTGACATCTGGATATTTGGGGCATTATAAGTTTCTGGATCTTACTAAACCTTTTGCTTGCAGGTGGCTTCTTGTGACACCCAGTGGAAAGGGGAGGTGCTACCACATGAAGTCAGGTAGAGGTGGAAGTCCAGGTTCCACTCTCAGTCTTTACTGACATCTGAGGGGGAAGGGGGACTCCGCATTATGCCTTAGCAGGACCGAGAGTCCTGGCTCCTCATTACGCCTCCACTGAGCTTGCTCTCTGGCTGGGTGCAGTAAGAGTGGCTCGTTACTATTCCCCATGTGGTGCCCAGTAACACCATGAAGAGAGAGGGTTCGACCTTACAAGGTACTGCAAGTCCTGACTCTCCACAGGCCTCCTTTGATACCACCCTAGTGTAGAAGGGAAGCTGGGAAAGAGTGTCTCTGTTGCCAGGTGGAATAAAAGTCCAGGCTCCCCAGGCACCTCCACTGACACAGCAGGGGTGGGGGCCTCAATACTGCTTGGTTGGGATGAAAGTCTTGGCTCTCTACTTAGCCTCTGACACCACAGAGCAGGGAGGATGGGAGACTTCATCACAACCTGGTGAAGGCAGAAGTCGAGGCATCCTACTAGGCCTTTGCTGGCGTAGGAGAGGACGGGGTCACAGTTCTTTATGTGGTATTTGGCTGGAGTAGGAATGATTAGAGTAGCTGAAGTAGTTTTTATCTTGCTGCCCCTTTCTGGTCCTTTGGCTAGAGAAAACACACTTTGGTAGTGCATTTTTGTTTGTGCCTAGTGGTGTTTCCAGGTTACCAGCTTCTTCAGCTCAAGCTGGGATATACAAGGTAAAAACAAAACCCAGGGAACTTAACATCATGTTGTTTCTTAGGTCTAAGGTCCCTTCCTCTCTCCACCTTTCAGAGTCTTACATCTGTTCTACATGTAATGTCCAGAGTTTTCAGTTGTATGCAACAGGAAGAACAGGGGAAAATACTAGTCAATCTTCCCAGAAACAGAAGTCCTCCACTTGTCCTTTAAACAATCTAATTTTTCTACTATTGTCAATTGTAATCTAACATTAAGCATTTTTATAACTATAACCTGTTTCTTTTACAGCTGAGTTCTATCATTCCACTAAAACATAACATTATTTAATTACTAAATTACATTTTGCTGTCAGTCACCGTGCATTTTAGCATTTGTATTTTCTGAATTCTCTGCCTTTCAAATAAAAAATGAATGTGATACATTTCTACCACCACCCCCACTTCAATAGCTATGTTTGGTTTGGATTCAAAGAAATATGATCAAAAGATTAACCAAATATATCAATTCTTAACACATTTATAAAAGTCATGGGAATGTTTTGAAATACTCTTAACTAGTTCCTAAGATTAATTATTGAGAAGGATGTCTAATAATTTGTTTGGTTTTTCTTTTTCACTAGAGCCAGCCCAGTTACTATCTAGATTTCTAGCCACATTTTTCTTTCACTTTCTAAATTTCTTTCTAATTTGAGGTCTACATAATTTATTAACTAAGGTCCATCCACATATCTCATAAGACTCTGGCAGAAACAAGGATACTTTGAATAATCACTTGTATCTAACCTGAAGCATGGTTGTGTTCCATTCACCTACTTACATTTTCCTATACTATATTCAGATATTCAACCAAAATACAATGGTTGCACTCTTCCTACCCAATTATATGCCAGGTACTGTGCCTGCATCTGGAAACACCAGTGTGAAGAACACCAACACTGTCTGCTCATATATTCTCTGCTCTCATATTCTTCTGAAGCTTCCTGAGACAGTGGTATGGCAAAGCAATGCTTCTCAGACTTTTCCACCACATAACTGAAGTGTTGCGAAGCTTACAGAACTCAAGATGGGAGAGTCTACTCAATCTTCTCTCCCCTCTTTATCCTTAAAATTCAAAGTAATGTAACTAGGAAATTACTAAATTTGTCTTAATTTTCTTCACAGCACTTATTATAAACTGAAATTTTATGTTCATATGATTATTGCCTGACTCTTGTCCACTAGAATATGATCTCCCTAAGAGCAAAAAATCTATTTGGTTCACTACTCTATTTCCTGTACCCAAAATAGGGCCTAACATAAAGAGCATTTAATAAATATTTGTTGAATAATTATTGAATAAACAAATGAGAATCATGGAAATTCTCACTTTTATTTCTTATATAAGAAATCAAACTCTTATTATGTTTTCAGAATGTACTTCTACCAAGATAAAATATAAAAGCTTTAAAATAACCTATCTCAGCTCTCCTATTCCTGATACTTTGTTCTAACATGTAGCCGATCAAAATTTCTACTCTAAGAGCTTAAAATTTATATACTCTATCTTAAGGTTCCTCAAGTTTTCAGTTAGTGTACGTTTAAAAAAATTTCCTTAAAGTCTTAGGCACTCTTTGAATAATATTTAGCTGGAAAACAGAGTGGGAGAAAAGGGAGTAAAGTATAGGCAGAAGTCGGTGACTGGACAGGTGTTCAGTAAGAAATCAGGTGACATTGAAGATGGTACTATCAGTCTGGCTAATGGAACATGTGAGGAACAATCTGATTGTATTCTAGCATCCCCACTGATCAGTAAACATTGATCACCAAGCTGACCACACAGATACTCCTTTCTATATCTTGTTTACTGAACTACACCTGCTTACACTGAATTAGTCAACTGGGAAGCTCTACACTTGCTCTATCCAAACAACAGCCACCAGCCACATGTGGCTACTGACACGAAATGTGGCTAGACTGACCGAGGAAATGTAAATGTAGGATCTGAAGCAGGACTAAACACAAACTTTATTGTTTGGGCAGAACTAAATTTCACTTTAACCAGTACATTGTATAAATTACTGTATTTAGCAGTGCCATGTGTTCCAGAAAATTTTTAATTATACATGTGGCTTTCATCATGTTCCCATTGGACAGCACTGCTCTGGGAAAATGGTCCTCAACTGGGCATAATTTTGTCTCCTGAGAGACATCTGGCAATATCTAGAAACATTTTTGGTTGCCACAACTTGGGAGTGCTACTACATCTCATGGGCAGAGGCCAGGGATGTTACTGTACATTCTACAATGCACAAGATGACTTTGTTATAGAAGTAAATCATCCAGAACTGCCACCACCTCCATCATCACTACCCAGTTCTCTTACCAGAATACAACTGAGAAAAAAAATCCATTACCTAAGGAAGTAAATGGCCCTTCATGGATCACAGCCTTGTTGGGGTGAAGGGGCTTGCATGACTCGATGAAGCTATGAGCCATGCCATGCAGAGCTACACAAGAAGGACAGGTCATATTGAAGAGTTCTGACAAAACATGGTCCACTGGAGGAGGGAATAACAAACCACTCCAGTATTCCAGCCTCGAGAAGCCCATGAACAGGATGATAAGGAACGCCATGAACAGTATGAAAAGGCAATATGATATGACAACAAAAGACAAGCCTCTAGGTCAGAAGGTATCCATTATGCTACTGGGGAAGAGCAAAGGGCAATTACTAATAGTTCCAGAAAGAATGAAGCAGCTGGGCCAAAGGGGAACGACACTCAGTTGTGGATGTGTTTGGTGGTGAAAGTAAAGTACACGCTGTAAGGAACAATATTACATAGGAATCTGGAACATTAGGTCCATAAACCTAGGCAAACGACATGGTCAAGGAGGACATATTAAGAGTGAACATCAACATCTTAGAAATCAGTGAACTAACATGGACAGGAATGCGTGAACTTAATTCAGAAGACTATTATATCTACTACTCTGGACAAGAGTTCCTTAGAAGAAATGGAACAGCTCTCACAGCCAACAAAATAGTCCAAAATGCAGTGTGTGCATGGGAATTCACTTCAGTTGTGTCCAACTCTTTGTGACACTAATCCACCAGGCTCCTCTGTCCATGGGATTCTCCAGGCAAGAATACTAGAGTGGTTTGCCGTTTCCTTCTCCAAGGGATCTTCCTGACTCAGGGATAGAACCTGTGTCTCTTATGTCTCCTGCATTGGCAGATGGTTTGTTTACCACTAGCACCACCTGGGACTTGCCTGAAATCTCAAAAATGATAGAATGATCTCAGCTCATTTCCAACAGAAATCATTCAACATCACAGTAATCAAAGCCTATGCCCCAACCACTAATGCTGAGGAAGCTGAAATTGACCAGTTCTGTGAAGCTACTAGATCTAAGACCTTCTAGAACTAACACCAAAAAAGATGTCCTTTTCATCACAGGGGATTGGAATGCAGAAGTAGGACGTCAAGAGATACACAGAGTAATTAGGCATGTTTGGTCTTGGAGTACAAAATGAAGCAGAGCAAAGACTAACAGAGTTGTGTTAAGAGAACACACTGGTCATGGCAAACACCCTCATCCAACAACACAACAGACGACTCTACACGTGGACGACATCAGACAGTCAGTATCGAATTTCAGACTGATTATATTCTTTGCAGCTGAAGAAGGAGAAGCTCTATACGGCTAGCAAACATAAGACTGGACTGACTAGCTCAAATCATGAGCTCCTTATTGCAAAATTCAGACTTAAATTGAAGAAGACTGGGAAAACCACTAGGCAATTCAGGTATGACCTAAATCAAATCTCTTATGATAATACAGCAAAGGTGAAGAATAGATTTGAGGGATTAGATCCTGTAGACAGAGTGCCAGAAGAACTATGGATGGAAGGTCGTAACACTGTACAGGAGGCAGTGACCAAAACTATCCCAAAGGGGAAAAAAAAATGCAAGAAGGCAAAGTGTCTATCTGAGGAAACTTTATAAATAGCTGAGAAAAGAAAAGTGAAAGGCAAGGAAAAAAGAAAAGATGTATCCAACTGCATGCAGAGTTCCAGAGAATAGTAAGTAGAGATAAGGCCTTCTTCAATGAACTATGCACAGAAATAGAGGAAAACAACAGAATGAGAAAGACTAGAGATCTCTGCAAGAAAAGTGGAGATATCAAGAGACTATTTCATGCAACAATGTGCACAATAAAGGACAGAAATGGTAAGGATCTAAAAGCAGAAGGGATTAACAAGTGGCAAGAAAACACAGAACTGTACAACAAAGGTCTTAACGACTTGAATAAACATGATGGTGTGGCCACTCACCTGGAGCCAGACATCCTGGAATGTGGAGTCAAGTGGGCCTTAGGAAGCATTAGTATGAACACAGTTAGTGGAAGTGATGGAATTCCAGCTGAGCTATCTAAAATCTAAAGTACTGCACTCAATAGATCAGCAAATTTGGAAAACTCAGCAGTGGCCACAGGACTGGAAAAGGTCAGTTTTCACTACCATCCCAAAGAAAGGCAATGCCAAAGAATGTTCAAATTACCATATAATTGTGCTTATTTCACATGGCAGCAAAGTTATGCTCTAAATCCTTCAATCTAGGCTTCAGCAAAATATGAACTGAGAACTTCCAGATATACAACATGGATTTAGAAACAGCAGAGGAACCGGAGATCAAATTGCCAACATTTGTTGGATCACAGAGAAAGCAAGGGGATTCCAGAAAAACATCTACTTCTGCTTCACTGACTATGCTAAAGCCTTTGACTGTGTGGACCACAAGAAACTGTGGAAAATTCTTAGAGACGGCAATATCACCATACCTATCTTCAGAGAAACCTGTATGCAGGTCAAGAAGTAATAGTTAGAACTGGGCATGGAACAATGAACTGGTTGAAAATTGAGAAAAGAGTATGTTAAGGTTGCATATTGTCAACCTCCTTATGCAACTTCTATGCTGAGTACATCATGCAAAATGGTGGGCTGGATGAATCACAAGCTGGCATCAAGACTGCCAGGAGAAATATCAACAACCTCAGATATGCAGATGATACCACCTAATGGGAGAAAGTGAAGAAGAACTAAAGAGCATGTTGAAAAAGGTGAGAGAGGAGAGTGAAAAGGCTGGCCTGAAACTCAAATTCAGAAAACTAAGATCATGGCATCAGGTCTCATTATTTCATGGCAAACAGAAGGGGAAAAAGTAGAAGTAGTGACAGATTTTATTTCCTTGGGCTCCAAAATCACTGCTGATGGTGACTGTAGCCATGAAATTAGAAGACACTTGCTTCCTGGAAGACATTTATCTGACAACCCCAGACAGCATATTAAAAAGCACAGACATCACTTTGCTGATGAAGGTCTGTATAGTCAAAAGTTATGGTTTTTCTAGTAGTCATGTACGAATGTGAGAGTTGGACCATAAAGAAGGTAGAGAGTTGAAGAACTGATGCTTTTGAATTGTGGTGCTGAAGAAGCTTCTTGAGAGTTCCTTGGACAGCAAGGAGATCAAAACACTCAATGCTAAAGGAAATCAACCCTGAATGTTCACTGGAAGGACTGATGATGAAGCTCTAATATTCTGGCCACATGATGTGAAGAGCCGACTTACTGGGAAAAAAAGCCCTGATGCTGGGAAAGACTGAAGAAAAAAGGAGATGGGGGCAGGAGAGGATGAGAGGGCTAGATAGCATCACCAACTCAATGGACAACAATCTAAGCAAACTCCAGGAGATAATGAAGGACAGGGGAGCCTGGCATGCTGCAGTTCACGGGGTTGCAGAGTCGGACATGACTTAGCAATTGAACAACAACAACAAAAGGAAGTAATGACAGTGTTTGGGAGGGAAAATAGGGTGGTTGATGTCAACAGAAAAGGCTTATGTGTAAAATGAAAAATGCGAGGTCATAGAAGGAAGCTCGTATGATTCTAAAAGTCAAAAACAAAAAAATGAGGAATACATTTTCTTTTACTGTGTAAAGGAAAAAACTATCATCGACAAAATGTATATGAGAGTAAGTTAGACATCTCAGGTAGTCAGCATTAGAAACTCCTGGAACAATTTAAGGAAGGAAATCCTAGGGCCTTAAGCTAAGAAGAACCAATGGAAAAATTATCCCTTGATATCTTAAAAGCATTCTTTAAACATCCTAATCATATATAGCACATAAACATATTTCAAGAATGATAAATAAGCATCATGATGTGTTTAAATAAAAAGAAAAGAGATAACCTTTTTAAAATTAATCAATAGTCTCAAATAAGATCAGACCAAGTCACAAGCCAAGGCTGAAAAAGGCTTTTAGGCAGACAACGTTACCTTTCTGTGTCAACTGTCTCCTCATTTTTCATCCATCTAATGGCTGGAGTAGGAAGTCCTGAAGCAACGCATGGCAACACTGCACTCTGACCAATGACTCTGACTAAGGAAGAAGGCTGTTTCAAAAACACCACGCTTGATGTGGCACCAGGGTCTGAGAAAAAAATTAAAAATTAAAAAAAAATTAAAAGAAAATAGTTAAGAGTCTGTGTGGCTTTATACAACGAAATAGTTTAAGCAAAAATGACAGGAAAATTCCATTTAAATTAGCAAGCATTTCTTAATAATTCCCGTGTACAAAACTTTGTCTGAGGCTCTCTGGGAGGCTTAAATATGTTTAAGTTATAGCTCCTGCTTTCAGTGTCCTTACTGGTCACCTAAGTGAGATCTGACTTGACCCCCCCCCCTTCATTTTAAAAGATAACCTAAGGAAAATACTTCATAAGTGGTACAAATAGGAAAAAGACCGAGCAAGCTCAAGACCTTAGCATCCTCATCACTCACAGAGATATCATAAAAGGTTTCCTTTCTTTTCCTTCCCTATACCTGTGTGCTACTTCTAAAAATCTTTGAGCTTCATCTATTTAACTTGCTTATTGAGATAATCACTCCATTAATTTTTACAATGGTACAGCTATCAAGCTACCACTATATGTGTGTTCACACTTTACAGAGTCACCCTCTTATAGGCATATGAAAAGATCATACTCCTGGGGTAGAAGATAGAGTTATCTATTAGATGGGGGTGATATTTCTAGTTTGTTTTTTTTAATTGGAAGATAATGGTTTCACAATATTGTGTTGGTGTTTGCCACACATTGACATGAATAAGCCATAGGTATACACATGTCCCCAGCCTCTGGAATCTTCCTCCCAACTCCCACCCTTCTAGGTATCACAGAGCACCAGCCTAAGCTCCCAGCATCAGAAAGCAATTGCCCACTGGCTATCTGATTTACATATGGTAATGTATATGTTTCCATGCTACTGTCTGAATTCATCCCACTCTCTCCTTCCCCTACTGTGTCTGGAAGTCTGTTCTCTATGTCTGCATCTCCACTGCTGCCCTGAAAACAGGTTCATCAGTACCATCTTTCTACTGTTAAGTTTTGAGAAGAAAGACTGTTCTCAGGCAGAGATGAGATTCTTCACTCCAAACTCTTAGGAAAACATGTTCTATAACCATTGTGACAACCACCAGAGCTGGCTTTAAACTTGTGTAACTAATCGATGACAGTTCTGTAGTCATGGTAACAAACACTGTATAATAGTTCAGCACAACTCTCTTCAGTAAACATGCTTTGAAAGCCAACCAATGAGTTTATCCAATGCCTCTAAAAGTTATTAGCCATTCAGTGGTGGAATCCCTTGCTTCTAAGGCTGACATTATTCTCATCTCTGTAATCAATGATAAAACATGTTTCTGTTACTGACATCAACCCATCCCAGTCTCCTAACCAACACACTAAGAACAATGTCTTTCAAAAAATTTTATAGGAGACTGCTGGTTTAGTCGCTAAGTCATGTCTGACTCTTATGGCCCCACGGACTGTAGCCTGCCAGGCTCCTCTGCCTATGGGATCCTCCAGGCAAGAATACTGGAGTTGGTTGCCATTTCCTTCTCCACAGGATCTTCCCGACCAAGTGTCCTAACCAAGAACAATGTCTTTCAAAAAAATTCATAGAATATTAGCAGTCTGCATTATTCAAGATGACTATGCTTTACAAACATAGCTCTCCCTTAGGTAAACAAAACAATCTGTATTTTTTGTTTCAGATATTTCATGGTGGTTCATCTTTTGACACCAAGAATCGTATTTACCTCAACCTGGTCTGGAGGATTTGTGATTGATACAGATTCAGAGAAAAAATATCACCTCTGTCTGCCATGAAATAAGACCTCTTCTATATAAAAGCAAGTCAGAGAGTAGGTTGGAAGACACTGCTATAGAGCAACAGTTCTTTCTTTTCCTACCTTGAAGTAGGACTTTCCTGGTGGCTCAGACAGTAAAGCATCTGCTTATAATGCGGGAGACCAGGATTCAATCCCTGGGTCGGGAAGATCCTCTGGAGAAGGAAATGGCAACGCACTCCAGTACTCTTGCCTGGAAAATCCCATGGACGGAGGAGCCTGGTAGGCTACATACAGTCCATAGGGTCGAAAAGAGTCGGACACGACTGAGCGACTTCACTTTCACTTTCAAACTTTTATTGAAACAAACAAATCTGTATATTTATTGGCTTCTGTGTACTAATTACCATTCTCAGCACCAGACAAAATTCCCTGCCCTAGATGAGCTTACATACTAATAAGGGGAGAGAGACAACAAATAAAAGATATAGTGTGTCAGATGGTGATATATTCTCAAGTAAAATGCATGGGGAAAAGGCACTGGGGCAGAAATGCAAGACTGTTGTCTTAACACAGTGGTCAAGGAAGGCTTCACTGATAAATGATATCTGAGCAGAGAGGTAAGACAGTGAGTCAAGCGGAGCTATCTGAAGGAAGAGGATCCAGGCAGAGAAAATGGTAAGCAGAAAGACCCTAAAGCAAGAGTATGTTTGCAGCTGTCTAAAAACATCAGGTGGTAACAGCCATAGTGAGGGAGAGATGGGTGTGAGATGTAAGAGGAGAGATGGGGAGGGAAGTGGCATAAGATTATGCAAAACCTTACACTCCAAGGGAAACTATTAGGAGGCTTTGAGCAAACATGTGACATCATCTAATAAACATCTTAAAAGAGAACTGTGGGTGCTGAGCTGAAAATACACTGCGGAACAATAAGGGCAAGAATGACAATGACAAAGAAAGAAACTGCATTAAAAAAAAAATCGGTTCAAGGGCCATCAGGAATACTCTCAAGAGTGGCTGCTCATAATGTTGGCCTCCCTTTGCAAGCCAATCCATGGGCTAAAAAAAAGTGTATACAATCGTTATATACATAAACTGTCCAAACAAGGTAGGAACCATCCAATTATGTTCATAAACTAGATTTGAAATACAAGAAATATGAAACACAGCAGTTAGAACAGAAGGTAAAAGGTCATGGAACACCAAGAAGTTACAGGGACTATGATGAGCCACAAGTGAGAGGACGTCATGAGAAAGCAGAAGTTGCACATGTGAGAAAAGACACAACAGAGTATGAGGAAAGCCAGTAAGGGCAGCAAGAATGAGAACCCAGAAAAAGAAGGAAGGACAGAGAGAAGAGCTAAGCTAACATAAAATGAGGGAGCATGATGAAGACCTCTGACTCACCAGTATCTCTAGAGCTGCTATATTAACAGTTACTATTCTGCCCATCCCTTATATGAACTAGCCTTAGTAAGTCTGTGATTCTTATAACTAAAAAGACTTAACTCTCCCAAGGAGGTGTGAG
Source organism: Redunca redunca (assembly GCA_006410935.1). Taxonomy (NCBI): domain Eukaryota; kingdom Metazoa; phylum Chordata; class Mammalia; order Artiodactyla; family Bovidae; genus Redunca; species Redunca redunca. The sequence goes on along the minus strand of SJYQ01000798.1, from coordinate 74,185 downwards.
AACTGTAAAAAGTATATTACTGGAGGAGACAGAAAAGAAAAACGCAGACAAGAGGTCTGACAAAGACAGAGGTTTGACAAGACAGAGAGAAAAAGACAGAGGTTTGACAAAAGACACAGAGCTCATGTTTGTTTAGCCAAGAAGAATGCCATAGATACTGACTGTACTTTGCTGCTTCGTAAATATTTACTGACCAGTCTATTCACTAGAGATGATCTTTCTGGTATGTTTTCTTCTTCTCTCTCCCTGCAAGAAACTGAAATTCTTTACGCTGGCATTAATATGTCATACCAAACCTGTAACTGTATTTAAAAAAATTCTAACAGGACAATTTTTACCCATTAACAAATATAAAACCATCAATCCTGATAATGAATTAATACCTGGAAGAACTTTTAATTCAGCTTCCTCACTATACTTTGGTGGCCCACCACTTTCAACCATGCATCGATAGAGTCCCCCATCTCCTTCAGTTGCGTTGCTGATAACTAGCATTCCGCTTGGAAGTTTGATTACTCTATCATCCAGAAGAAGAGGCTGTTTGTTCTGTTCCCACCTCACAAATGGGACCAAATCTGCATTAACTTCACAATTCAGAACTGCACTGTTCCCAATGTAAACTGAAGAAGGCTCTGGTTGGCTGGCAAATCTTGGAAGACCTAGACAATAAAGAAAAAGAAAAAAGATAAAATGTAGTTAAATATTACTTTAGTCATGGAACTAGGAGCAAGTTAGCCTGTTTGGCCACAAATATAGAGGAATCAGGTTTAAAAAGAAGGTCCGTGGGTCAGGAAACTGGCTACATACAGGGATACAGATCAAGTAAATAATGTACTAGGAATAACTGGAGTCAGATTCCTCATAGTTGAAGAACAAGTGAACAAGTGAAGTCGCTCAGTCGTGTCCTACTCTTTGCGACCCCATGGACTACAGGTAGCCTACCAGGCTCCTCTGTCCATGGGATTTTCCAGGCAATAGTGCTGGTATGGATTGCCATTTCCTTCTCCAGGGGATCTTCCCGACCCAGGGATTGAACGTGGGTCTCCTGCATTGTAGACAGACGCTTAACTGTCCGAGCCACCATTTCACCTATAGTTATTACAAATATGTACACACACACACACACATATATCCTAGCTCTGTCCAGAAAGAGTCCAGAATCAATCTTACTCCAGTAACAATGAATACATATGGTGACCTGATCATGATTTCTAAAATACTATTCTCTACCTCAAGGAACTAATGGCTTCTTGGATAAATGGCTGATTCTAGGACTATTCTCCTATGGATGGAGGAGCCTGGAAGGCTGCAGTCCATGGGGTCGCTAAGGGTCAGACACGACTGAGAGACTTCACTTTCACTTTTCACTTTCATGCATTGGAGAAGGAAATGGCAACCCACTCCAGTGTTCTTGCCTGGAGAATCCCAGGGACAGGGAAGCCTGGTGGGCTGCCATCTATGGGGTCGCACAGAGTCGGACACGACTGAAGTGACTTAGCAGTAGCAGCACCAGGACTATTCTAGGAAATATGAGTCTGGAGCATCTTGTGACAGAAAGTAAGTGAAAGTGAAAGTGAAGTCGCTCAGTTGTGTCCGACTCTTTGCAACCCCATCGACTGTAGCCTACCAGGCTCCTCCGTCCGTGGGATTTTCCAGGCAAAAGTACTGGAGCGGGTTGCTGTTTCCTTCTCCAGGAGATGTTCCCAACCCAGGGATCGAATCCAGGTTTTCCGCATTGCAGGTAGACGCTTTACCATCTGAGCCACTAGGAAAGACTGACAGAAAGGAAGTACCCAAAGACTAAAATGGACATAGCCAAAGGACACAGAAGTCAGATCAAAAGGAGTTCCCTCTGGCTAACTCTGGGATAATGATAATTAATGCAGCAAAGAATGAAGAATGGATGCTAAAACTAGTAAGTGAAAGTTGGATGAGGACTAGGGATGTTTATAGAGTATCAAATTATATCTTCTCCAAATCCTTAAAAGTACAAAATATTTATTAACTTTAGAGTAGGGAGACATAGTACAGACAATCTTAACCGAGTAATAAAAGTTAACACTACCAGTAATGGAACAAAACACCACATGCCTTCTGATATGATGCACTAAAAATACAGCATCACTTCTGTGACATTCCTCCCCAAAATGCAAAACCTGAATCCATTCATGGAGGAAAACTAGAAAATCCAAAATAAGACAAGGATGAACTGAATAATGGTTTGAGATGGTAAAAATCTAAAGAGAGAATGACTAAGTACTAAACTTGCAATCCAGGACTGGAAAGGAAGAGGGATGATGGGGCAGAGTTTTCACTTTTGTTTTTTCTGCTATTAAGAACATTATTGAGATAACCAGTGAAATCTGAATTGCACCTATCAATTAAATGATAGTATTTTTTATTAAGGTTATTTTTCTAATATTGATGGATGTTTACTAAGGTTCTTGTTTTTAGGAAATATAAACAAAAGAATTCCGGTTGGTAACATCTGCAAATCACCCTGAAGAGTCAGAAAAAAATTTATATGGGTATGCACATATTAGCGGAGAAGGCAATGGCACCCCACTCCAGTACTCTCGCCTGGAAAATCCCATGGATGGAGGAGCCTGGTGGGCTGCAGTCCATGGGGTTGCTAAGAGTCAAACACGACTGAGTGACTTCACTTTCACTTTTCATTTTCATGCATTGGAGAAGGAGATGGCAACCCACTCCAATGTTCTTGCCTGGAGAATCCCAGGGACGGGGGAGCCTGGTGGGCTGCTGTTTATGGGGTCGCACAGAGTCGGACATGACTGAGGTTACTTAGCAGCAGCAGCACATATTAGATAATAAGGCAAATGTGGTAAAATGTTAACAATTGGGTAATAAGAATGAAGAATATATGAGATTTCTTGGTTTTGTTCTTGCAACAATTCCACAAATTAGTAATTATTTCAAAATAAAATATTAACCAAAAAAATAGTCATAAATACTCTGTAGATGCCACAGAATGTAATGGTTAGGAACAGATATAGAGGACAAATTAGTGGTTAGAGGAGGCAAGTATGGGGTGTGATACAAGGGAGGGGGAGGTACAAACTACTGAGTGTAAGACAGGCTCAAGGATGTATTGTACAACACGGGAATATAGACAATAATTTTTATAATAACTGTAAACGGAGTGAAAGTGCAAGTCACTCAGTTGTGTCTGACTCTTTGCAACTCCATGGACTATACAGTCCATAGAATTCTCCAGGCCAGAATACCGGAGTAGGTAGCCTTTCCCTTTGCCAGGGGATCTTCCCAACCCAGGGATCGAACCCAGGTCTCCAGCATTGCAGGTGGATTCCTTAACAGCTGAGCCACAAGGGGAGCCCAAGAATACCGGAGTAGGTAGCCTATCCCTTCTCCAGCAGATCTTCCAGACACAGGAATTGAACTGGGGTCTCCTGCATTGCAGGTGGGTTCTTTACCAACTGAGCTATCAGGGAAAGTAACCTCTATAAATTACATAAAAATGAGGCCAGAGCCTCTCTTGGCTTGGTCCACCTCTTCCTTAAGGTGTTCTTTCCATTCTTTCTTCAATAAACTTGTTTTTGCCAAGGGGAAAAAAAATTGTATAAAAATTAAAAATAAATAAGTGACTTTAAAATGCTCAGGCTGCAACAAAATGTTTCTTTAAAGGCTAACAAATTAAATTATGAGAAACATAATTTCAGGTATTCTGGTTCTATGATGGTCAATTACTCCATATGGATATAATACTCTTAAAAGTGTCTAACCCTGCTACAATTTTTTATCTTTTTATTTCAAGAGGACTTTTGAAGGAAAAAATAAGCATATTAATTAGCCAAATATCTACTTTTCAGAAATTAGAAAATTTGAATAATTAACAAAGATAAAACAGAAACTAATAAAACAGGAAAAAGGAATCAAAAAAAACCAAGAACCAGTTCTATTTTTAAAAAGTCAAAATATTCTCCCTCCTGTGCTCTCATGAAAATGAGTAATTTTTAAAAATACAAACCCACAACAACATATGTGGAGTTGGCAGACAAGAGATTTCAAAAAGTTTCTGGATAGGGAAAGCAGATGGAGAAACTCGTAACTGACATATCGAGGCAGAAAATGCTGCGGCTTCCTGTGCTCACAAGTGGGAAACCAGTTTGTCCTACTGCCTCTGGAGAACTGCAGAAGGAGAGTGGGAGTGAGACATGAGGTTGACACGATGGGATTAACAGTGTCTGTATTTAGACTACCCAGTCACCCCACCTTCGGGCACAAAATACCCACAGCTAGAGTACTACCCAGACAGTCAAAGAAAAATTTCTGGTGTGGAGAGATGAGACAGCCCAGGGAAAATGACCTCTCACATTTAACTCTATGAGCTATCAACTTAGCAGGTTTTCAAAAGTTCCTCTTCTTTATTTGACTTGGCCAGAGTCAGTTTCTATTGCTTGCAAACAAAGAACTCTAATCAATAATCTTTTGAAATGGCAATGCAGCAGCATTCTTTTTTTTTTTTTTGGCAGCATTTAAAAAAAGTTTAATTGAGCTACAATTTATATACCTTAAAAGGTACCATTTAAAGTACACAATTCAATTGTTTTTAGTATATGCCCAGTTTTGCAACTATCACTATAATCTAATTTTAAAACACTTTTATCATCCCCAAAGAAACTTTGTATTCACTTGCAGTCATTCCCATTTCTTACACTCACCCCTTTCCCACCCATTCCATGCCCTTATTCCTCCCATCTTCAGTCCTAGAAAACCACCAATCTACCTTTGGTTTGGTTCTATATATTTGCCTATTCTGGACATTTCATATATATGAAGTCATATGATATGTGGTCTTCTGTGAGTGACTTATTTCACTTATCACACTGCTTTTAAGGTTTATTCATGTTACTATATACAGTGGCTGATTTTATTTTGGGGGGCTCTAAAATCACTGCAGATGGTGATTGCAGCCATGAAATTAAAAGATGCTTGCTCCTTGGAAGAAAAGTTAGGACCAACCTGGACAGCATATTAAAAAGCAGAGACATTACTTTATAAACAAAGGTCCGTCTTGCCAAGGCTATGGTTTTCACAGTGGTCATGTATGGATGTGAGAGTTGGACTATAAAGAAAGCTGAGCACAGAAGAATTGATGCTTTTGAACTGTGGTGCTGGAGAAGACTCTTGAGAGTCCGTTGGACTGCAAGGAGATCCAAGCAGTCCATCCTAAAGGAGATCAGTCCTGGGTGTTCACTGAAAGGACTGATGTTGAAGCTGAAACTCCAATATTTGGCCACCTGATGTGAAGAGCTGACTCATTTGAAAAGACCCTGATGCTGGGAAAGATTGAGGGCAGGAGGAGAAGGGGATGACAGAGGATGAGATGGTTAGATAACATCACTGACTCTATGGACATGGGTTTGGGTGAACTCCGGGAGTTGGTGATAGGGAGGCCTGGCGTGCTGTGGTTCATGGGGTTGCAAAGAGTCAGACATGACTGAGCAACTGAACTGAACTGGATATATATATATATATATATATATATATCAGCACTTCATTCCTCATTATTGCTGAATAATATTCCATGTATGAATATACTACACTGTAGCTGTTTCCACTTTCTGACTATTACAAAAAATGCTGCTATGAACATTCATGTACAAACTGCTATGTGGACATATCTTTTCAAGTCTCCTAATGCATAGGAGCAGAACTGCTCAGTCATATGGTAATTCTATGGTTAACACTCTGAGAAACTGCCAAACAGTTCAGTGCTATCACACAAAGTATACCCTATGATCCAGCTATTAGTAGAATTACAAATTCTAACAGTCTATTCTACAGACATAAAGATTAACAAAAGTTTGCTCACTATGTTACAGTATTTGACAAAAAGGGAATGTTTAGATAAAGCACAATATATACAAATACAAGGGATACTGTGTGTGTGTCTCGCTCAGTCGTGTCCAACTCTTTGCGACCCCGTGGACTGTAGCCCACCAGGTTCCTCTGTCCATGGGATTTTCCAGGCAATAGTACTGGAGTGGGTTGCCATTTCCTTCTCTAGCGGATCTTCCTGACCAAGGGATCAAACCCATGTCTCCCACATTGTAGACAGACGCTTTACCATCTGAGCCACCAGGGAAATCCACAAGGGATACTATGCAACTGTTAAAAAGAACTTCTGTTCATCGCTTAGCTTAGATATTATTTCCTCCTGATATCCAGACCAAAAGCATATTAAACTCTCCTACAGAATCCTGTTGGCAGCAAAAGAATTTTGGTTTTGTATTAAAATAACCTGTTTACTTAAATATTAAGTCAAAAATGCCAGTCTAAGTTCGATGCAGGATACAGGATGCTTGGGGCTGGGGCACTGGGATGACCCAGAGAGATGGTATGGGGAGGGAGGAGGGAAGGAGGTTCAGGATTGGGATAAAATTTTAAAAAAAAAATGCTTCCTAAAGGATATGAAAGCTAAAAGGAGGCATGAACCAGAGGAGAAGGAGGAGAAGAAAAGGTAGAGGATAGAATTAACAGGCAGTGAGGAAGCCATAAGCAAAGGCCAGAGGCAGAGGAGGAAAGGGAAGCGAATCCGCTAGAGCCTAAACGTGGTGAGGGTGGTGAGGTGGTAGGGAGCAGGGACAGAAGCAGGGCGGAGTGCTGAGATGAAGCTGGAGAAGTGGAGGCCAGCTCATGAAAGGACTCAAGAAGCCTGTTAAAGACTTCAGCCATTAATTTGATGCCGTTTACATTAGAGTCACTGAAGGCTGAGAAAGAGTCCTCTGACCACAGAGTGGAGATGGGGTAAGAGAAGGGGAAAAACAAGATGCCAGGTAGTTACTAGGCTGTGCTGCAGGATGACCAGGAATAGCCTCAGGAAGGAGCCTGTGAATCACGTACAGAGAAATTAGGAAGCAGAATTCAGTGGATTTGGTGACTGGATGTGGGGGACAGCTGAGAGGAATGAGTCAAGATTAAAAGCCCAGTTCAAGAACGTGAGTTATAGAGTCAGTCAGTCATAATGCTAACTTATTTATCAACAGTTGGAGAGAGCCTGGCAAAAAAAGATTTTTAAAAGAAAGAAGAAAAAAAGGAAAAGGCAAATTGTCAAGAGGCCTGATTCTTTTTTTTCCCCCAATCCTCAATCTATGATTATGAAATAATTACAGTGGCTATACATCACACTCAAATTCAACTTTGAGTATTTGTCTCCAAAGAAGAAAAGAGCCGTCATACACTGAATGAATGAGCAAATATTAATACAACCTGGAGTGAGCAGGGGATGGGGGACCATGACTCTGGAATGGGAATAAGATAGGAAACTACTGTCTCAGACATACTTTTTTTTCACATGTTCACATTTCACCAAGGTGAGAATATAAGCCAAAGATAAAACAATTTTTGTACAATGTGACCCTTTACAAGAACTTATTTCATCTGATTCTCAAGTGTAGAAACAATGATCTGAATGTTTGTCCACTACAACTCTTTAGGAAACATAGCTTACTCTTCTAGACCTTTAATTGCTATTACACTTTCCAACATTCTTCAAATAGGAATGCTCTAAAAGGGAGTGACCTTTTTCTCTTTGTAACTTTTCTACTCTTCATTCATACACACACACACATATATAGGCATACAAGCATGCGTGTGTGCATGCTTCAGTTTAGTCGCTCAGTCATGTCGGACTCTTTGCGACCCCATGAACCGCAGTACACCAGGCCTCCTTGTCCATCACCAACTCCCGGAGCCACCCAAACCCGTGTCCATTGTGTTGGTGATGCCATCCAACCATCTCATCCTCTGTCGTCCCCTTCTCCTCCTGCCCTCAATCTTTCCCAGCATCAGGGTCTTTCCAAATGGCCGCATTAAGTGGCCTAAGTATTGGAGTGTCAGCTCCAACATTAGTCCTTCCGATGAACACCCAGGACTGATCTCCTTTAGGATGGACTGGTTGGATCTCCTTGTAGTCCAAGAGACTCTTAAGAGTCTTTTCCAACACCACAGTTCAAAAGCATCAATTCTTCTGTGCTCAGCTTTCTTTATAGTCCAACTCTCACATCCATACATGACCACTAGAAAACCATAGCCTTGAGCATGCCTGCTTAGTCATGTCTAATTGTCTGCGACCCCATGGACTCAGGACTATAGACCACCAGGTTCTTCTGCCCATGGAATTTTACAGGCAAGAATACTGCAGTAGGTTGCTATTTCCTACTCCAGGTGATCTTCCTGATCCAGGGATCTAACCTACATCTCCTGCATTAGCAGGAGGACTCTTTACCACTGAGCCACCTGGGAATCCTATATATATATACATACATATTTATATATATGTGTGTATGTGTGTGTATATATGTGTGTATATATGTGTATATATATTTACACATGTTTATATATATGTGTATATACACACACACATATATACACACACATACACACATATATACATCCTACAGATTTTTTAAAATCCAATTAAATATCATTTCCCTGGTTAAGGCATAAAGAACAAAGTCTCTGGCTATACTACAGGCTTTACAGAATCACACTAAATTATTATGCTGTGTAGGATAAAAGTTTGTAATCAAAGTGGCTCAACTTTCCTACACAACTTTGGTCATTTCCAGGTTAAAAAGATTAAAAGACCTGGTTCAGTACTTCTGATAACACCCTGAAACTATTAGAAAGTAAAAAAGTGCTCCAGTTTTCTTCCTACAGAATGAGCAAATCCAAGCATAATCCTATACACAGTATATGCTCAATTGATACTTGTTAATGAGTGTATTTGCTGTAACCAATTTAATGAAAACTCTAGGATAATACCACTTTTATCAAGATTTACTCTTTATGAAAACTCGAAAATACAAATAAATTATTCAATGAAACTTACCTGCTACTGTGAGCTTGGCCGTTCTGCTGACAATAGTTCCAAGACTCTCAACAGTGGCTACACACTGATAGTAACCTTCATCAGGTTTATTGTGTTTGGAATGCACCACACTGCTGATAAACAAAGACCCATCTGGGAGAAGCTGGCGTCGATCATCTGACACTAAGTTTAAAAGAGTTCCATCTTTTTTCCATTCAATTTTTGGAGAAGGCTCAGAATATGCTGAACAGTTTAATATAACAGAAGAGCCTCTAACTGAGAGTGTATCCACTGGTTCCACCAAAAAATAAAATGGAGTGAATGTCCGAATGCTGGATCCTATAAAAATAATAAAGAAAAAGAAAAAAGTTAAACAAAACTTTTCTCTATTATTTCTGTAAGAAAATGTAACATGTCCAAAAATTATTTTTAAGTGGCTTCTCCTTTAGGTATGATACAAAAATACAGTCATTTTACTATGAATATCCAATAAATTCATATCCATATCTAATAAATAAAACCTATTTTTATTAGGAAATCAAAACTTGACCCATTTAGGAAAAAGACTCTGCTACAGGAAATAATCCAGCCTTGCTAGATGATATGAATATCTAGTAGAAGTTTTATTATAAACCCTATAATGAGATTTAGAAATATTTAAAATTCTAGTATTCAAAAAGTGAAATTTTCTACAGAATGTATAAGAGGCAGAAAACTGAAATGATTCTTTGGTAGTAAGGTGTTTCTTCTATGTTTACTGGCTGTATTTCTTTCATAAATTCATTCTACAGATACTCTGTCCATTTTTCTAATGGATTATTCATCCTATTGACTAAAATCAATCTTTAGGCATAGATAACCATGTTTTGTAAATGTTCTTTTTTCTATTTTGATTTTTAGTTAATATATTTTAACTACCTAAAAGTAAGCCTGTTATATTTTAAAAGGTTTTCTTTGTCCTAAGATTACTTTTTAAAATTTAGCTTTGTTTTGTGCTACTGCTTTTGTGGTTTCATTGTTTCTTTAAGCAGAAATAAAGCTACTTTCATCTCCATATACATAGTGTGCCTAGAAGGGGACAATATGAAAAGTCTAGGGTATGTTCATATACTGAGATTTAACGATTGTCAAAATGCATATATTTGCTAAATAAAACCATCCAAGTTTTAAAATGTGTACAGGATGATCCCACTTATATTAAAATATAATATGTACACATGAGTATATATGTGCATGTGCATATATTTAAATGTAAATATAGAGGGAGAAGTCTGGAAGAATAAACACTAAACAGTCAACAGAGTTTTCTCTTGGGGAGAGTAGTGGGATTGAGCTGCTGATGGACAGCATATAGGGAGAAGGGTTTTCAGTTCATGGATTTCTGTATTATTTACTTTAAAAAATATGAACACTTGCTTAAGCATCCTTGTCATCCTTTTAACAAGTTTTCTGTTGTTGGTGGTGATGAATCCTTTGTTGAGGACAGAGGATTATTTTCCAAAAGATTCATCACCACTGTCTTTAACCACTCTTCCTTTGTCACAGTAGGAGTGTTATCAGACACCCGCTTCTCAGCTGACTTTGTATAAAAACCATCCTATACTTCTCACCAGGGTTCTGAGTCCCTATCCACTTGTTTGTCTAATTTTAGTTTACTATAACCACAGTCACCATACAAATTATTCCGAAATAGGTTTAATGATCCTATCTGATCTCTTCTATGCTCCCAAGTCTCTGCAAATTTCTCACTTCTTAATGGAATAGCTCTCACTTCTTGATAGACTATTCCTCACTTTTTGATAGAATATTTCACACTTCTTGATGGAATTCCATCTTATGAAAGGAAAATATCCACAAGAAACTCATTTCAGCTGAAATGCCCCTACCCACAAATATCAACAAATCATAACACTCACTGTACACTTTAATTATGTGGCCAATAATTATTTTTAAATTGTACCCAGAGTAAAAAAAAAAAACCACATAGGATATGAATACTGGGAGAAACAAAAAGATATCTAGCTGTTTTACTGCCTAAAGAGGTTCAAAGTTATTGATAGTAGCAGGAATATGAAACAGAAGGATAAGCAAACATTTTTATACACCTACAAATAGAAGTACTCTGTACAGTGCTAGTCACCCTAGGAAAATTATCTCTTCACTCTAAGCTAAGAGACTAATGTCGATGGACTTCATATTTCTTTTACTCTTTAACATTACTTTTGATCATCCTATTCCATCTAGTCAGTCCTTAATCCTATATTTTATCCTTCCTGATGAAGGAGCTCTCAAAGTTCACTATCACCACAGAGTTCAGGTTCTCTTGTTTCTGGTTCTCAATTTATAATTAAAACATTTAAAAGTCAGTTCAAGTAATTCAACATTCTAAGGGCTCAACCAAATACATTAATGTTATCTATTAAGAACAGGAAACACTCAAGCATTAACAAATGTTTTCTATCCCGTTTTGCTATACAGCAATCAATGTCCCCTCTCGGCCCTGTACAGCTAACTCCTCCAAAAACGGAATCTATTAAGCACTCAGAACTCCTTTCCTGGGAATTTCAAGTTAGATAAGTGGCTAGGTGTTAATATTACATGGATGATTTTAACTGATAAACACATTGTTTTGAAAAACATTTACAGTACAGATATATCATTAAAAAAATGAATGTCCACTTATTATCAAAGCTGGATCAGAAATTCTTTTTCAAGATCATAATGTCGTAATACAGAAATTCAATTTGATTGTTCTAATTTATAGCATCTACCTTTCCAATCACGCTTCAAAATGAAAAAATATGTGACTTTATTGAATAAAAATTTATTACAGTAAGAGCACTTTCCTTTTCTGCAGTCTTCAACCTTCTTCCTTTCTCCCTTCCCCAGCAAAAACAGCAAAGTGGAAAAAAAACTTCGGTAAAATGTAGTCAGGTAGACATGGTTGCAAATCCTAGCTCTGACGGGCTAGTTAATTTCTTTCTGTATTCAAAACTTTCTCCCGTATAAAATAATTGCTTCTCCCTTCAGTTCAGTTCCTCAGTTGTGTCCAACTCTTTGCAACCCCATGGACTGCAGCACACCAGGCTTCCCTGTCCATCATCAACTCCTGGAGCCTGCTCAAACTCATGTCCATTGAGTCGGTGATGCCATCCAACCATCTCCTGTCGTCCCCTTCTCCTCCTGCCTTCAATCCTTCCCAGGATCAGGGTCTTTTCCAATGAGTCAGTTCTTTGCGCCTGGTAGCCAAAGTATTGGAGCTTCAGTATCAGTCCTTCCAATGATTATTCATGACTGATTCCCCTACAAAACAATTTTTTCCCCTATAAAATAATGGCTTCCTCTTAAGTAGATTTCTGCGAAGAGTGTAAAAGCATCCACCTCACTGCTTGGCAGGTAAGTGAAGTGAAGTTAAAGTTGCTCAGTTATGTCCAACTCTTTGCAGCCCCATGGACCATACAGTCTATGGAATTCTCCAGACCACAATACTGGAGTGGGTAGTCTTTCCTTTCTCCAGGGAATCTTCCCAACCCAGGGATTGAACCCAGGTCTCCCACATTGTGGGCAGATTCTTTACTGGATTCTTCACCAGCTGAGCCACAAGGGAAACCCAAAAATACTGGAGTGGGTAGCCTATCCCTTCTCCAGCAGATCCTCCTCACTCAGGAATCGAACCAGGATCTCCTGCGTTGCAGGCGGATTCTTTACCAACTGAGCTATCAGAGATGCTCTGCTTGGCACGTAACAAGTCCTCAATTAATAGTAAGTATTCATAGTCCAAAAGCCTACACTATTTTCCCCCAAACTGCTAACATCTAGCAACTCTGTGTTTGCCAGTCACATTTTAGAAATTGTTATGCATAAAATATGGACTTTATTTTTTATTTTTAATCACATTTTTACAATTATGTATAAAATAACATGAAGAGATCTTAAAACTCAAGTTTGGTCATCTTTCTTCTCTGCCTAATCTTTCAACAGCTCCCTATTACAGCTAATATAAAACCCAAATTCATTACCAAGGCATTCAAAAAGTCTACAGGATCTGCTTCCTGCCTCTCTGCAACCTAATCTTATATCACACTCTAACTCAGTAAACTCTGGCCACATAATTTAGTTTCCTGAATAAGCCAATTTCTTTCCCATACTAAAGTCTTTGCACTTGCTCTCCCCTCTGCCTGAACACTTGCTCCACAACCGCTCAAATCACAGGTCTAGCTCCTCATTCTTCATGTTTCAACCCAACTGTCACTTCTACAGAGGCCTTCCAACTCTCTCTGAAAGTCTTTTATCCTGCCCTGTATGTGCTCTTCTCAGCAATCAACTTTGTTTTTAAGGCCTATCTTCCCAACTAGAAGGCTAGACTACAGAAGAGTATTAAAATGACCTCTGGCTTGTCAGTGCTTCTTGCCCTTTGTACCTTGGTTTGTTTTGTGTTTTGTTTGTATCCTTTTCAGAACTCTACAGGTTTGAAGGGTGGGTGGGCCAAGATGAAATTAAATATTAGTGATCCTTAGTGACTTTGCATAACATCAGATTTCCACTGTTTATGATCAGCCTCATTCTTAAAATTTTATATTCAGATGATTTCAAATCTGTCCTTTGTAAAGTGTTTTATTATCACTTTTCAAAGTGTCATAAATAAAGAATAATAGAATTGAATAATAGAACTTCTATTAACTATATGAATCTTCATGTTTAGTTATCTAAACATCTTATAAGCAACTTTTTGTTATTTGCGGCCAGAAGACTATCCTAAGAGTAACACATCTCACCCAAAACCTGATGCAAGGTTACTATCCATTTTTGTGGATAGTAATCTAAAACACATTCTAAATAACTGAACTGGATACAACTATCATGAATATTCAAGATCACCTCTACTCCATATGTTAACATTTTATCTCGCTGCTACAACTACATAGGCTTGTAATAGAGGGGAATTTTTGGATTTTACAAAGAGAAACACATCAACCCAGTGTTACTATAGCTGTCAATCTTTTGTGGGTTTTTAAAAAATCACAACAATAAGTCTTTTATTAACTCATTGCAATTTGCAGAGTTGGATTTCCCCACTCATTTCAATGAATTATAGTAACTAGAGGAGTAAATACTCAAAAGCAAAAAAGTGTCCTGGAAAATCTAGTTCATCTTATTGAAGTCACCACACAGGAGGTAAAGGAGACTAAGGGCAACAAACAGCCTGATACAAAAGTGAAGTCAAGGGATCCAAGATCTAGTCCTATTTCTAAAAAATACAACGATACTTCTGTGAAAAAATGGTAATTATGGGACCAAGTCTAAAGGTACAATAATAATAGTTAACATTTATTGAATATTTACTATGTACCAGCCATTACTCTAGTGCTTTGTTTGTATTCTTTCAATTCTCCAAAACTAGTATTAGTAATTATTATTCTCATTTACAAAGAGAAAACTGAGCCACAAAGAGAATGAATAATGTCCAAAGTCATGAAGCTCCCTATTCTGTTTGTTAATTAGTTGCTCAGTCATGTTTGACTCTTTTGCGATCCCATGGACTGCAGCCCACCAAGCTCCTCTGTCCATAAGGGTTTCTCAGGCAAGAATATTGGGGTGGGTTACCATTTCCTTCTTCAGGGGATTTTCCCAACCCAGGGATTGAACCTGTCTCCTGCACTGGCAAGCTGATTCTTTATCACTGAGCCACCTGGAAACAAGCGACTAACACTTTTAGAAGCTACCTATGGAGAAAGCAAAATTTGAATCAAGTTAGTCTGGCTTTCCTGTGACCAAGATTATAACCACTAAACCAATACCCAGTTGGATATTGGCACTGCCCAGTAGAGTAGTCACTCAGTGACATGCGGCTATTGGGAATGTGAAATGTGACATTCTAAATACATAAAATATACACCAAAATTAGAAGACTTAGTGTGCACACACACACACACACAAAGAATGCAAACTATCTCAATAACTTTGTACTGATTACATGTTTAAATATTTTGGATATATTTAAATAAAATATCTTAAAATTAATTTCAGTTGTTTCTTTTTGGTTTTCTCATGTGGTATGGTACATGGAAATTTTAATTATGTATGTGGCTTACACTGCATTTCTACTGATCAGTACTGCAATGGACTATGCTACTCTTCATTAATATTCTTTTTTAGCAAGCAAGCAAGTTCTTTCTTAAAAAAAAGTTGCATTGTTTCTGCAAAGAGTAAAAGATTATGAATTGTGACAGTAGATGTGAGGAATCAAAGCAAAGCTCTTTCTGGCTGTCAAATACAAACAACCAGTCTACCATATCCAAACAGTAAAAATTACGAAATTTAAACTATCAACATCTTCTCTTTAACACTTACTCAGAAACTCCTATTTAAAAATAAAACTTTTTAGAAACTTAATTTAAAATTGTAGTAATAATTAATTCATTATTGATTATTGCTCAAACTACTAGGTGAAGGTTTCTGGAAAAAAGGATAGTCACACAATTTCAGAGTGTCATCCACAAATTACTCATTAACTATAAAGAACGAAAAGTACTTTCATAATGAACATAATGATCACCACCTTAACTGAGGGATCAAATTTAGTATTAAGAGTGGTATGAAAAGTGACTAAAGAAACAAAAATGCAATGAGTGAACTTTTATTACTGAGTCCTGGTTTACAAATAGCATATAGGGAATATTCAGGTTAATTAAAATTTTTAGTATATTAGATAATGTTCATTTTAATTTTCTTAGATGTGATTAATGGTACTGTTATATATAAAAATGTCCTTACCAAAAAAAAAAGTCCTTACTCCTAGATGCTTTTGCAATGTTAAAACATTGAGAGTGAAGCACTCCACGGGATTGTTGATTGTCCAGGCAATTACAGTATCAGACACTATACAACATACGATATATATATCCTTAGGCATAATATCTCAGGAAAATTCAAACAGATAGAATTAACTATATAACTGAGATGAATTATAATTCATAGAAAAATAACCGTTTTTATCTAAATGATATAGCAGATACTTTGGTTCTTTAGTTTTTCCATTGATCCTTTAAGCTATCCAACATCATTCTAATAAACTTTCTTTTTTGCTCAAGTTAGTTAAAATCTGTAATGCTTGGAATAAAACACCTTAATTGATACTCTGGGTAGGAAAGACTTTAAGGTTATAGGAGTCATTGTTAATTGCTCATACAGTCTCTTAAGCGTAAGGAGAGAACAACTGTTGATGGTGTGAGTAGGCTGGAGATGTGAATAAGGTATCTGCAGGTAGTGGTGAACGCCTGAAGTAGCTTCAGTCAGGAAGAGAGCATACAGAGAGGGAAAACTGGATTACTCAGTGCACTGAGAGCCCAGGTAAGGCTGGTAACTGTATTTAAAGAGGTTCGAACAAAAGAACATGACTTTGTGGAGAATAAAGGGAAGAGAAAGTTTAGACATTTAAAACTGATTTTTTCCTAGGCACATGAGTAGAAAGTGACAACGAAATAGGAGAGTTGAAGCTATCAGCAACTGGTTGTCAATGGAATCTAAGAAAGATAGGAAAGGAGATAAACAGGAGTGAACTCGTATGGGTAAAAATAGTGCCAGTTTAATGTGAGAAACCTGGAAAGACAGGAGACTATCCTGAGACTGTTATATGATTTCAATATTTCAGCACTGCTGAGTGATGACAAGGGGTAGGATGCAGTTATGGAAGCTGATATTTGAAGGGGCATAAAAGAGAAGTCAGTGGAGATGAGGAAGTTAACGTACTGAAAGTACTGAAGACGGTATTAAAAAGATAATAAGCAAAGCAGACACACAAATTATCCAGAACTTGGAGAGGAAGATGGTCAAACAAGACCTAAAGTTCTCAATGAACCAAAGAGAACAATAAACACACAAGTGGTAGTAAACAAAAGAAAACTGATAAAATCCAGGGGCCCACATCTTTAAAGAGCAGAAATTTCTCTGACATTTAATTATCTCACGTTTTTTAAAGCTTTATTCTATTATTCTTCAGTAATCAGCTATGTTCTGGAGAGCTGATGTTGCTCTAAGGATCACTAATAGACTACTTTTCTCGTACTGAAAACAAGCATTACAATTTGTATTCAAGTGTACTGTACACCATATGTCTACAAATTGTTATCAAGTTCAGCTAAAAAAATTCCTGCATAAAGATGCATTAATTCTTGAACACAGAAAACAAACAGCATATGAATAATTTATTGAAAGCTTCTGCTGTCAGCAGCTTTACTAACAAAAGCAATATTTATGAAATCCCACATGACAATCTAACAACTTAAATATATACAAAAGAGAATAACCTAAGACTACAAATCCTTAATAATGAGTCTTACAATATCAAAACTATTTTCTGCAAAGAACTTCATGCATGTAAAGCTCTTGTTGCAAAATAAGCAGATGTTTCAGAAAACTCATGTGACAGTGTCTTACAAGGTCTGTAGACCAGGTTCTAGAATCCTTCTGTTCAACTGTATTATTTATCGATGAAAATAACTGAATTTAGACTTGTTGACTCAAGCTTGCATTAGTAAGCTGTAATGTTGTCATAGACAAATTCATATTTCATTCACTGGTCTATTAATCTCTTGGTGACATACTTATGATCGAAATAATCAAGGGGAGGAAAAAGACTTCTAAAATCTAAGAGAGATGCCAACAGAAAGATTAAGAATGAGCCCCAAAATACACACAGTGAAGCCACATATATGCATGTATATAATAACCAAGTAGTTGTAAATACATTTGTGGAAGGGAAATATGACTTTCTATACTACTATAATTACATGCCGTTTTCACACAGATGTAGAATTAGACTGAAATGGTCCTTTTATCATTTTAAAAGATGCTTAACCTCATTCATAATAAGAAGGATGCAAATTAAAACTACACTCAGATACAACTTCTCACCTATCATAATGGCAAAAACCCAAATGTTTTCAACATACTCTATAGGCAATGAAACAGGCTGATGGGAATGCAAAATGGCATGTCCACTAGAGAAGGGAGTTTGCAACATCTGGCACCCTTTCACTTAGCAATCCCGTCTCTGAATCTACTCCTTCCACAGACGGCCAAAATATGAAAACAGGTACAAGCAAGACTCGTCACTGCAGCACTACTTGCAGTAACAGCAAGAAAACAATCCTGATACCAACAATGGACACAGTGAACAGACCATGGTACACTGACACAATGAGATACTATGCAATGGTAAATAGGTAAAAGGACAGAATAACTTTATATTCTACCATGGAGTGATCTCTAGAATAAGTGAAAAAGCAAGGTTGAAGAAAGTAGATATATTTATCTAAGAAAGGTGAGATACTAATACATATCCACATAGTTTTTAATGCACCTAGGAAGGAAAAAATATGATTACAGGAGACTGGAATTGAAGTTGGATGTCTCTGAATAGATCTTGTTCATAGATTTGACATTAGGACCATGTAAATATTTTACACAGTTAAAAAACAAAAAAATAAAATTTCAAAGCCTCTAAAAATTAAAATCAGATGTGAAACAAACCTAAATATCCAGTTATCCTTTTAACCACACAAAAAGAAACTAGTCAAGAATTTAGGACACAATTTAAACTGTTTTAGTAACCACTTTATTGCAGTTGCTATTGATACTGAGACAGGGAACAGGGCTGGGGGGTTAGGGAGTGGGTGGTATGTGTGTGTTGGAATAAAACAAATGAATAAATTCACTGAGTTACAGAAAATAAGATTCTCAGTGTGGAAGCAATACAGATATAAAATCAGTAAGATTAAGTAAAAGCCATGTATTCCTCTGTTTTATTGTGTGCAACATGAACTTCTATTTTATTTATTTTAAAAATATGTTATTTCCTAGTAACACTTCACATGAAAAGGATTGGTGACAATGCTCAGGGTCAGTAGCAATAAATACTTTCCACACCCAGATGTGGCCTCTAAATTCCATTTTTTCACACAAAACATTAAAAAAAAAACAACTGGTTAATTCCAGGTTTCCAACTGGAACATGAGATGAATCTGCAACATCTTGTCACACCAGAAAACGCAAAGCTATTGATAATTACTAAGGTCATCTCCAAAGACTAAAGATTGGCCAAACATGGGACACTTAAGCATCAGTCACTATAATCACATAAAAAGTTGAAACACTCAGATATGCTGGGTACCAATTGCTCAGATGGTAAAGAATCTGCCTGCAACCCAGGAGACCTGGGTTCAATCCCTGGGTCGGGAAGATCCCTTGGAGAAGGAAATGGATACCCACTCCAGTATTCTTCCCTGGAGAATCCCATGGACTGAGAAGCCTGGTGGGGAACAGTCCATGGGGTCACAAAGAGTTGGACATGACTGAATGAATAAGCATATTAGTTTATAATACCAACAAACAAAAACACTAATTGGTCAACTTTGGAAAACATTACAGAATCAAATCATTATTTTAAAAAGTGGCATGTAATTTAGTGTTTTTCCTAATTAAATTGTTCCTGATGGCAATAAAATTGATCAAATAAGTTTCTGTTTATGGGAGCAGCCCATCTAATAATTAAAGACTAACATGATATCACAATTTTGCAACCCCTAATAAATTAACCACTCTGGGAAATAAACATCACTGATCCGGGAGTCAGCAAACTTTTTTCTGAAAAGGTCGAGATGGTACATTAGGATTTGCAAGCTACATACAGTTTCTGTCACATATTCTTTCTTTTTCATTTTTTTAACACTTGAAAAATATAAAACCCAACTTTAGCTTATACTATGTACAAAAACAGGCCACAAACCAGATGTGACCCATGGCCACAGTATGTTGAACTCTGGCGGCTAATAGCAACAGGAAAAAACACATGATATGCCTCTCTCAGCAAAACAAAAGCAAAACCCTGAATCAAGCTCTAGATCTAATGACAAATTAAGAAAAAATAAATTAAAAGGACAGAGTAATATGGTAATAGACCCCATGGGGTTGCAATCAACATCATCCCCATTGAGAGAAAATTCCTGGTGACAAATGACCGAGTTACTTCCACAAATAAGTTACAAGGAATAAAGGGAGGTATAGGGGGATAATTTTAGCTTAAAGAAAACTTAAAATGCATACGAACCAACTGTGTAGATCTTGATTCAAATTCAAATAAAAAAGCTTCGAAAAAATTTTGTACACAAATGTACACAGCCAAAAAGTAGAAACACGAAAACAACACAATATCCATCAAATAATGAATGGATAAATACAATGTGATATATCAGTACAATTGATTACTATTCAATGATAAAAGTAAATAAAGTACTTATAGAAGCTACAACATGGATAAACCTTGAAAACATTATGCTAAGTAAAAGTAATGTGCAAAAAGCTACATACTGTATGATGTCATTTATATGAAATGTCCACAACAGATAAATCCAGAAACAGAGTGTTATCCTGGTGGGGAGTTGGGGGAAAAACAGGAAATGCAAAGTGAGTGCTAACAGGGTACAGGGTTTCCTTTTGTGGGGATGCCTGTATGTGTCTAGATCTAATGACAAATTAAGAAAAAATAAATTAAAAGGACAGAATAATAGGGTGTGTGCCTAGTTGTGTCTGACTCTTCTGTACTCTGCCAGGCCCTCAGAGGTTGGGGCACAAGCTCAGGTTTGGTTGGGTGGAAACACAGCTGAGGTGTCAAGGCCAAGTTGTCTGGGCTGCACTGCCCTCCCTCTAGGCCCCCTACTCACTCGGAATCACGCATCTTTATTAAAAGACCTGGGAGCAGCCGTGAAAAGAACCCGAGTCCAAGGTAAGAGAAACCCAAGTAAGACGGTAGGTGTTGCGAAAGGGCATCAGAGGGCAGACACACTGAAACCATAATCACAAAAACTAGCCAATCTGATCACATGGACCGCAGCCTTGTCTAACTCAATGAAACTAAGCCAGGTCATGTGGAGCCACACAAGATGGGTAGCTCATGGTGGAGAGGTCTGACAGAATGTGGTCCAATGGAGAAGGGAATGGCAAACCACTTCAGTATTCTTGCCTTGAGAACCCCACAAACAGTATGAAAAGGCAAAATGATAGGATACTGAAAGGGGAACTCCCTGGGTCGGTAGGTGCCCAATATGCTACTGGAGATCAGTGGAGAAATAACTCCAGAAAGAATGAACGGATGGTGCCAACGCAAAAACAATACCCAGTTGTGGACATGACGAGTGACAGAAGCAAGGTCCGATGCTGTAAAGAGCAATATTGCATAGGAACCTGGAATGTTAGGTCCATGAATCAAAGCAAATTGGAAGTGGTCAAACAGGAGATGGCAAGAGTGAATGTCGACATTCTAGGAATCAGCAAACTAAAATGGACTGGAATGGGTGAATTTAACTCAGATGACCATTATATCTACTACTGTGGGCAGGAATCCCTTAGAAGAAATGGACTAGCCATCATGGTCAACAGAAGAGTCTGAAATGCAGTACCTGGATGCAATCTCAAAAACAACAGAATGATCTCTGTTTGTTTTCAAGGCAAACCATTCAATATCACAATAATCCAAGTCTATGCCCCAACCAATAACGCTGAAGAAGCTGAAGTGGAACAGTTCTATGAAGACCTACAAGACCTTTTAGAACTAACACCCAAAAAAGATGTCTTTTTCATTATAGGGGACTGGAATGCAAAAGTAGGAAGTCAAGAAACACCTGGAGTAACAGGCAAATTTGGCCTTGGAATGCGGAATGAAGCAGGGCAAAGGCTAATAAGAGTTTTGCCAAGAGAAGGCACTGGTCATAGCAAACACCCTCTTCCAACAACACAAGAGAAGACTCTACACATCGACATCACCAGATGGTCAACACCGAAATCAGACTGACTATATTCTTTGCAGCCAAAGATGGAGAAGCTAAATACAGTAAGCAAAAACAAGACGGGGCTCTGACTGTGGCTCAGATCATGAACTTCTTATTGCCAAATTCAGACGTAAACTGAAGAAAGTGGAGAAAACCACTAGACATTTCAGGTATGACCTAAGTCAAATCCCTTATGATTATACAGTGGAAGTGAGAAATAGATTTAAGGGCACAGATCTGATAGAGTGCCTGAGGAACTATGGATGGAGGTTCGTGACATTGTACAAAAGACAGCGATCAAGACCACCCCACTGGAAAAGAAATGCAAAAAGCAAAATGGCTGTCTGGGGAGGCCTTACAAATAGCTGTGAAAAGAAGAGAAGCAAAAAGCAAAGGAGAAAATGAAAGATATAAGCATCTGAATGAAGAGTTCCAATGAACAGCAAGGAGAGATAAGAAAGCCTTCCTCAGCGATCAATGCAAAGAAATAGAGGAAAACAACAGAATGGGAAAGACTAGAGATCTCTTCAAGAAAATTAGAGATACCAAGGGAACATTTCATGCAAAGATGGGCTCAATAAAGGACAGAAATGGTACAGACCTAACAGAAGCAGAAGATATTAAGAAGAGGTGGCAAGAATACACAGAAGAACTGTACAAAAAAGAGCTTCATGACCCAGATAATCACAATGGTGTGATCACTCATCTAGAGCTGGATATCCTGGAATGTGAAGTCAAGTGGGCCTTAGAAAGCATCACTATGAACANAAAAAGTTGGCTTAAAGCTCAACATTCAGAAAACGAAGATCATGGCATCTGGTCCCATCACTTCATGGGAAATAGATGGGGAAACAGTGGAAACAGTGTCAGACTTTATTTTTTTGGGCTCCAAAATCACTGAAGATGGTGACTGCAGCCATGAAATTAAAAGACTTACTCCTTGGAAGGAAAGTTATGACCAACCTAGATAGCATATTGAAAAGCAGATATATTACTCAGCAACAAAGGTCCATCTAGTCAAGGCTATGGTTTTTCCAGAGGTCATGTATGGATGTGAGAGTTGGACTGTGAAGAAGGCTGAGCACCGAAGAATTGATGCTTTTGAACTGTGGTATTGGAGAAGACTCTTGAGAGTCCGTTGGACTGCAAGGACATCCAACCAGTCCATTCTAAAGGAGATCAGTCCTGGGTGTTCATTGGAAGGACATGATCCTGAAACTCCAATACTTTGGCCACCTCATGCAAAGAGTTGACTCATTGGAAAAGACCCTGATGCTGGGAGGGATTGGGGGCAGGAGGAGAAGGGGACGGCATAGAATGAGATAGCTGGATGGCATCACCAACTAGATGGACATGAATTTGGGTGAACTCCAGGAGTTGGCAATGGACAGGGAGGCCTGGCGTGCTGCGATTCATGGGGTCACCAAGAGTTGGACACGACTGAGTGACTGAACCGAACTGAGGCTCCTATGTCCATGGAATTTTTGAGGCAAAAATACTGGAGTGGGTTGCCATTTCCTACTTCATTTTGCAGGGATAAAATGCTCTAAAATTGACTGTTATAACTACACATTTCTGTGAATATCTGAAAAAGTCACTGAACTTTATATTTTAAACAGGTAATTGATATGCAAATTATATCTCAATAAACTGTTATTAAAAAATGTATTATGAAAGCAATCAGGGCTCAGTGGAGAAATGGCTAATTCTAGGAACAGGGCAGGAAAGTCTGGAACATCTTGTAGTAATGGAAAGTACAAAAGGAAAAAAAAGTTAAACAAAATATAAAAGCAAAACAAAGCCAAGATGGCATTATATCAAAGGGACAAATGAACAAATGAAAGGTCTTCCAAAGCTAGAACACTTTGAGCAGCAAAATGACGTGGTATTATTTGTTGTTGTTCAGTAGCTCAGTCATGTTTGACTCCTTGCAACCCCAAGGACTGCAGCACGCCAGGCTTCCCTGTCCTTCTTCATCCTTTGGAGCTTGCTCAAACTCATGTCCATTGAGTCGGTGAAGCCATCCAACCATCTTGCCCTCTGTCATCCCTTTCTCCTCCTGCCTTCAATTTTTCCCAACATCAGGGTCTTTTCCGATGAGCTTGCTGTTTGCATCAGGTGGCCAAAGTATTGGAGGTTCATCTTCAGCATCAGTCCTTCCAATGAATATTCAGGACTGATTTCCTTTAGGATTGACTGGTTTGATCTCCTTGCAGTCCAAGGGACTCTCAAGAGTCTTCTCCAACACCACAATACAAATGTATGAATTCTTCAATGGTAAGCCTTCTTTATGGTCCAACTCTCACATCCATACATAACTACTAGAAAAACCATAGCTTTGACTATATGGACCTTTGCTGGCAAAGTGATGTGTCTGCTTTTTATTTATTTATTTATTTTTATTCCCCTCTACTAGCTTTGTTCGTAGTGATGTTTCCTGAGGCCCACTTGACTTTGCACTCCAAGATGTCTTGCTCTAGGTGAGTGATCACATCATCGTGGTTATCCGTGTCATTAAGACCTTTTTTGTATAGCTTTTCTGTGTATTCTTGCCACCTCTTCTTAATATCTTCTGTTAGGTTCATACCTTTTCTGTCCTTTATTGTGCCCACCTTTGCATGATATGTTCCCATGGTATCTCTAATTTTCTTGAAGAGATCTCTAGTCTTTCCCATTCTGTTGTTTTCCTCTATTTCTCTGCATAGTTCACTTAGGAAGGCTTTCTTATTTCTCCTTGCTATTCTTTAGAACTCTGCATTCAGATGTGCGTATCTTTCCTTTTCTCCTGTGCCTTTGGCTTCTTTCTCTCAGCTATTTGTAAGGCCTCCTCAGACAACCATTTTGCCTCATTGCCTTTCTTTTATGTGGAATGATTTTGATCACCACCTCCTGTACAATGTTACGACCCTCTGTCCATAGTTCTTCAGGTACTCTATCAGATCCAATTCCTTGAAGCTATTTGTCATTTCCACTGTATAATCGTAAAGGATTTGTTTTAGGTCAAAGCTGAATGGTCTACTGGTTTTCCCTACTTTCTTCCATCGATGTCTGAATTTTGCAATAAGGAGTTCATGATGTGAGCCACAGTCAACTCCCAGTTTTGTTTTTGCTGACTGTATAGAGCTTCTCCATCGTCAGCTGCAAAGAATATAATCAATCTAATTTTGGTATTGACCATCTGGTGCTGTCCACGTGTAGAGTCATCTCTTGTGTTGTTGGAAGAAGATCTTTGCTATGACCAGTGTGTTCTCTTGCCAAAACTCTGTTAGGCTTTGCTCTGCTTCATTTTTTACTCCAAGGCCAACCCAAAATATAAAACAAATATCCATGAATCACACTAATATAAATAAATTGTTGAATACATGTAACAGTAGAGAAGAAAAATCTCCCATGTACAAGAATTTCAAACAATTTAAATAGATAGTCTACCCTGAAGGAGGAGGAGCATAATCTCCCATCTTTAACAATAGGCTATGCAAAGACCTCCCTCCCAAAAGAGTATGGTATTGCAGCAGAAGATGAGGAGATGGTGCTAACTTTACAGTGGAGAAATTTAACATTAACTGTCTTAGGCAGGTGATCAAGGTAAACATCAACAGTGATAAGCTATATTATGAAAAGTGAAAGTGAAAGTCCCTCAGTCGCGTCTGACTCTTTGGCACCCCATGGACTGTAGCCTGCCAGGCTCCTCTGTCCATAGAATTCTCCAGCCAACAATATTGGAATGGGTAGCCATTCCCTTCTCCAGGGGATCTTCCCAACCCAGGAATGGAACCCAGGTCGCCTGCATTGCAGGCAGATTCTTTACTGTCTGAGGCACCAGGGAAGCCCAAGTCATATTATATACCCTGGAAATGATATGATTACAACAGTTAGCAGTTTACCTCTAAGGTCTTCCTATTAAAAAAACCACAAACCCAGTCAACTCATGAGAAAAACAGCAGAAAAACCCTAACAGGAACACTATAAAATACCCATTCAGTACATCGCAAAAGTGCCAATGTGATTAAAAACGAAGTCTGAGAAATCTCACAGTCAAGAGGGACTAAGGAAACATGGCAAGTAAATGTAGTAGAGTATGCTTGCTAATATTCTGGAACAGAAAAAAAAAGACATTAGGTAAAAACTAAAGAAATCTGAATAAAGTACAGACTTTAACAATAATGTATCAATATAGGCTCACTAATTATAATAAATGTATCATTCTAACATAAGATGTTCATAATCGGGGAAACTGTGTGGAGTATGACAACTCGGTACTATCTCTGCAATAATCCTGTAAATCTAAAACTAATTTTAAAAATAAAGTTTATTAAAAAGTAATAATTATGACACATAAAACAACTGGAAATATAATTAAGCATTATATAACATAGCTATTATTTTCACCTTTTTTGTTTCATGTGTGAAAATTTTTATGACTAACATAAAATACAAACACAAGATAACTGAAAAAGAACAGGTACACAAGCTACATAATGCAACCATTCAAGATCAAGGATCTAATGAACATTTCCAATGAAACTGCAATCAAATAAATGCTATATTGAATGCAAAAATTTTTAGAAAGATTAGCAGAAGTGCCATCAAAAATACTGACAAATGACATAATTCAGCAAAGAGGATTCTAAATTACTTGTTAGATAATATAAGAACAAAACACAGTGTTAACAAGTATCTAGAACTCCAACAGGTAAGCTTTAGAATAAAGCTCTTAATTATCTCCCTCAGACCAAAGACAGCAGCTGACACTTTTCTAGCTAGCACTTGGAGTTCTCTACTAAACTGATGCTCTATTATCACCCAAAGATAAAAGAGCAGTAACTAACCTAGACCCAGGGAACAGAGTCCGAAAGCCGTCTAACCCGTCCTACATTATAAATCTGACATCTCTATAGGAATCCTGTAATTTTACCCGATTTCAACACAGGCATAAATGCACATTCTAAAGGCAAACAAAAGCTTTGGGAATTAACCATATAATCTCTCCATGAGAACAGACAGTTCAACATTACACACTATTACTGAATAACCACAAATCATTTTAAGTGTTTACTTAATAACTTTTCTTACAGGTGTCGTGTGAAAGAATATAATAAAACACAAAAGTAGAATCTGTGAAGGCACCGAACACAGTGCTGAGTTCACTGCTGATTTTTATTAAATACTTTTATTATTTGAGAGAAAAAATACTGTTTTCCAGAGAACTAATTCTTTAGAATAGTGAAACTAATAAAAAAAAAAGTGGTTATATAAACAAATTTTCACCTTGTATCTTTTCAGGAATGTAATGAATAAGGAAAGGTCAAATAATACTAAACCATAACTGCATGTATATATACCCGTACCCATAAAGGTTCCTGAAGAGGAGGCACCAGATTGTTTAATTTAAAACTTCTGAGGATCAAATTTTAAAGCCTATAAACCAGCTACATAACTAGAATGGCTAAATAAATTATAGCACATTGATATTATAAAGTCACTAAAAAAAAATTATGAAAGGAGGGAACAAGAGTAGTGGGTATCATTATGTGTTCAAGAGTCAAGCTATATGAATTCAGATCCCATTTCCATCATTTGCTAATTATGTGACCTTAGGCAAATTATCTAGTCTCTGTTCACTCATCTATAAAATGGAAATAAAGGGGTCATTGCCTCATAATGCAGTTAAGAGGGCTGCTAAGTTGCTTCAGTCGTGTCCGACTCTGTGCGAGCCTGTAGAGGGCAGCCTACCAGGCTCCTCCGTTCTAGGGATTCTCCAGGCAAGAACGCAGGAGTGGGTTGCCATTTCCTTCTCCAGTGCATGAAAGTGAAAAGTGAAAGTGAACTCGCTCAGTCGTGTCTGACTCTTCGTGACCCCATGGACTGCAGCCCACCAGGCTCCTCCATCCATGAGGGTTTCCAGGCAAGAGTACTGGAGTGAAATCATGTAATACATGGAGAACATTTAGCACAATATGTAGCTAAGCATTCACAAATGCCAAGTACTAGACTGTAACAAAAAACATACTACAGAGTGTGACTTTAAAAAATATGAAATTAACTCTGAGCTCTGATAACAACTATCTAAAACTATGTATACACAGAGACAAGGAATAGGAAGGAATATGAAAACGTTATTTATTTGTAAAGGTGGAATTATAGTGATAAATTTATGATTTCCATCAGTACATTTTTAAAATATAATACAGTATAATAGCTATAATTATATATTTTAATAGTTACTTTCTTAATGATTTCTGATTAAAAAATATAGAATCTGCTGGCAATCAACAGTTCCCTCCATTTTGTTGCTTTTATTAAAAAAAAAAAATCAATCAACATATGCCCATTCATGGGGTCACCATCTCTCGCTGATGCTGCTGCTGCTGCTAAGTCGCTTCAGTCATGTCAGACTTTGTGCGACCCCATAAACGGCAGCCCACCAGACTCTCCTGTCCCTGGGATTCTCCAGGCAAGAACACTGGAGTGGGTTGCCATTTCCTTCTCCAATGCATGAAAGTGAAAAGTGAAAGTGAAGTCACTCAGTCGTGTCTGACTCTTCACAACCCCATGGACTGCAGCCTACCAGGCTCTTCCGCCCGTGGGATTTTCCAGGCAAGAGTACTGGAGTGGGTTGCCATTGCCTATTCTGCATGTCTCTAGAGGTTACCTTTTTAACAAATTAGTGTGACTCCTTCCACATATTTTTAACAATCCTCTCAGTCTCTTTCATTCACACACACACACACACACACACACACACAGAGTTTAGGGATTTTACTTTAAAAGCTCAAAGGGATAGTACATATTATTTTGCAACTCACTTAATAATATATCTTGAATATAGCTCCATGTCAATGCATATAGTTCATTCTTGAACAGATGCATAGTAATCCATGCTACTAGTGTGCATATGTAACATCTAAATTGCCTTCCAAATTAGGACACTATTGAGAGGGAAATAGGAAAACGAGTACGTCCATGCTGTATATTGTCACCCTGCTTATTTAACTTATATGCAGAGTACATCATGAGAAACGCTGGACTGGAAGAAGCACAAGCTGGAATCAAGATTGCCAGGAGAAATATCAATCACCTCAGATATGCAGATGACACCACCCTTATGGCAGAAAGTGAAGAGGAACTAAAAAGCCTCTTGATGAAAGTGAAAGAGGAGAGTGAAGAAGTTGGCTTAAAGCTCAACATTCAGAAAACAAAGATCATGGCATCTGGTTCCATCACTTCATGGGAAATAGATGGGGAAACAGTGGAAACAGTGTCAGACTTTATTTTTGGGGGCTCCAAAATCACTGCAGATGGTGATTGCTGCCATGAAATTAAAAGATGCTTACTCCTTAGAAGCAAAGTTATGACCAACCTAGACAGCATATTCAAAAGCAGAGATATTACATTGCCAACAAAGGTCCATCTAGTCAAGGCTATGGTTTTTCCAGTAGTCATGTATGGATATGAGAGTTGGACTGTGGAGAAAGCGCTGAAGAATTGATGCTTTTGAAATATGGTGTTGGAGAAGACTCTTGAGAGTCTCTTGGACTGCAAGGAGATCCAACCAGTCCATCCTAAAGGAGATCAGTCCTGGGTGTTCATTGGAAGGACTGATGCTGAAGCTGAAACTCCAATACTTTGGCCACCTCATGAGAAGAGTTGACTCATGGGAAAAGACCCTGATGCTGGGAGGGATTGGGGGCAGGAGGAGAAGGGGATGACCGAGGGTGAGACAGCTGGATGGTATCACCGACTCGATGGACATGAGTCTGAGTGAACTCCGTCAGATGGTGATGGACAGGGAGGCCTGGCATGCTTCAATTCATGGGGTTGCAAAGAGTTGGACATGACTGAGCAACGGAACTGAACTGAGAGGGAAAGAGAGCACTCTTAAAATTATGCTGGTCGTGCAGGTATAAATAGGACTCATCCCAAGCTCACTGGGACATAGGGCCACCTTACACAGGAGAGTTATACCTACCGGTTAGCATTTAAACCATCTCTAATTTTTTGCTAGTACCAATAGTAGCACAGGAGAAATTTTTTGCTACTATGAATAATGCCTTGATGAGCATCCTTGTTGTGCAAACCTACAACTCTTTGCACATGTAAGCGATATCTGTAGTAGAGATTTCTAGAAGCAGAATTACTGAGTCAAAAATATCTATCTTAAATTTTGATAAGTATCACCTACAAAAAGGATGTATCAATTTATAATTAACATCTATAGTATATAAGATCTCATTCTTTGTATGGTGACATAGGTGTCTAAAAAGTGAAGTGACTGGTCCATTAGTTGATATTATACCATATTTTGATGGAAGTGAAAGAGGAGAGTGAAAAAGTTGGCTTAAAACTCAATATTCAGAAAACGAAGATCATGGCATCCAGTCCCATCACTTCATGGAAAACAGATGGGGAAACAGTGACAGACTTTATTTTGGGGGGTTCCAAAATCACTGCAGATGGTGACTGCAGCCATGAAATTAAATTGCTCCTTGGAAGAAAAACTATGACCAACCTAGACAGCATATTAAAAAGCAGAACTTTGCCAACAGTCTGTCTAGTCAAGGCTAT
The DNA here is from genome assembly GCA_006410935.1 of Redunca redunca. Taxonomy (NCBI): domain Eukaryota; kingdom Metazoa; phylum Chordata; class Mammalia; order Artiodactyla; family Bovidae; genus Redunca; species Redunca redunca. Next base: position 43,942 of record SJYQ01000798.1, on the reverse strand, counting down.
GGTTTTTCTAGTAGTCATGTATGAATGTGAGAGCAGGACTATAGAGAAAGCTGAGCACCAAGAGTTGATGCTTTTGAACTGTGGGTTGGAGAAGACTCCTGAGAGTCCCTTGGACTGCAAGGAGATCCAAACAGTCCATCCTAAAGAAGATCAGTCCTGGGCGTTTACTGGAAGGACTGATGTTGAAGCAAAAACTCCAATATTTTGGCCACCTGATGCAACGAACTGACTCACTGGAAAAAGACCTTGATGCTGGGAAAGATTCAAAGTGGGAGGAGAAGGGGATGACAGAGGATGAGATGGTTGGATGGCATCACCGACTCAATTGGACATGAGTTTGGGTAAACCCCGGCAGTTGGTGATGGACAGGGAGGCCTGGCGTGCTGCAGTCCTGGGGTTGCAAAGAGTCAGACACGACTGAGCAGCTGAACTGAACTGAGCAAATTAATTCTAATCTGTACTCCCACTTCTTTTACTATAAATATGCCCAGTCTTAAAAAGGCAAAATTTCCTACTTAACAGGGTAGGAGGGGACAAAAGAAATTTGCTTGTAATGAAACTTAATTTAGTTTCATAACTATAATCATGAAACAATGACACAGGAACATGGATGGACCAGGAGGGTATTATAAAGTTAAGTCAGAGAGAGAAAAACAAACACTGTCTGTTAGAATTTTTTGTGGACCATAAAAAATAAAAATATAGCAAAACAGAAATAGACTCACAGATAAAAGAACTAGTGGTGACCAGTGAGGAGAGGGAAGAGAGGAGGAGCAAGAGATGGGTAGGGAATTAAGAAGTACAAACTACTATGTATAAAATAAGCTTTGACGATATATAGTATAGTACAGGGAACATGAATATTTTATACTAATTTTAAATGGAGTATAATTTATAAAACTTTTGAATCACTGCTGTACACATGGAACTAATATAACACTGTAAATCACCTATACCTTGAATAAAAAATATTTTAATACATATGAAGAAAATGAAATAATGACACCAAAAGCAAAGGCAAAAATATGGAAGTGGGACTACATTACACTAAAAAGCTTCTGTACAATAGAATGAAAGGGCAACCCATGGAATAGGAAAAAATATTTGCAAATCATATATCTGGTAAGGGATCAATACATGAAATATACAAATAACTCATACAATTCAACAGCAAACAAACAACAAAAATGAAACAAATCCAGTTAAAAAATGGGCAGAGGATCTGAATAGACAATTTTCCAAAAAAGACATACAGATAACCAACAGGTACACGAAACGGTGCTCAACATCACTAATCAACATGGCAAAGCAAATCAAAACCACCATGAGATCAGCTCACACATGTTGCAATGGTGATTAACAAAAAGACAAACGAGTGTTGGAGAGAGGCTGTGGGAAAAAAACCCTTTGTGCACTGCTAGCGGAAATGTAAATTGGTATAACAAACTATGGGAAATAGTACAAAGTTTCCTCAAATAATTAAAAATAGAACTACCATATGCCCCAGTAATTCTCCTCCTGGATTGAAATGAAGGAAATGAAAGCACTATCTCAAAAAGATTTTTGTACCCCCATTTTCACTTCAGCACTGTTTACAAAGGCCAAGTCACAGAAACAATCCAAGTGTTCAAAGATGGATAAATGGATAAAGAAAATGTGGGATATACATACAACGTAACAGTATTTGGTCATGAAAAAGAAGGAAATCCTTCCACTTGCAAGGATGGACTTGAGGGCATTATGCTAAGTGAAATTAGTCAGAGAAAAATACTGTAGGATTTCACCTATACGTGGAATTTGAAAAAACAAAACAAAAAAAAAACAAAAACTGAACTCATAGATACAGAGAACAGGCTGCTGGTTAACAGAAACAAGGGTGGAGATGGAGAGCAGGTGAAATGGATGAAGGTGGTCAAAAAGTACAAACTTCCAGTTATCAGAAAAACAGGTCATGGGTAACAAACAGCATAATGACTGTAATTTCTGCTGCTGCTGTTTAATTGCTAACACATGTCTCACTCTTTGTGATGCCAAGGACTGTACAGGCCGCCAGGCTCCTCTGTCCACGGGATTTCCCAGGCAAGAATACTGCAGTGAGTAGCCATTTCCTTCTGCAGGGAATCTTCCTGACCCAAGGATCTCCTGTACTGGCAGGCAGATTCTTTGCCACTGAGGCACCAGTGAAGCCCAGTGACTATAGTTATCAATATAGTGCTGTATATTTGAAAGCTGCGAAGACAGCAAAGCTTAAAAATTCTCATCCAGTGAAAATAAATGTAAGTATGTACACATTAAGTAAACTTATTCTGGTAATCATTGTATAATACATACATACATCAAATATGTCGTACTCCTAAAACTAATACAAAGCTACGTCAATTATATCTCAAAAAAAGAAACAGATGTAGCAAGATAAGTGGTTTGAAAAATTAGGACACTGTTGAATTATTAACAAAAAAAATAATTATAAAACGACCTTTTCTCTGTATTTATTTTCTCATTTTACTCATTTTCCAAATTTCAGCCTTCAGTTGAAACAACAGTACACAAATTTGAATTTCTTCATGGCGACTCAAGCCCAACAGGTGAAACCTAACACCTCTCCTTCCTTTCCAAATCTTCTTGGGAAGAAACATTTTTTTACTCCTGTATCTCAGCCAATTCCATCCCGGATTAACTGGGAATGACCTCTTTCCAGTGCGTCCACCCTCTCCATTCCTAGTGCTTCTCTTTTTTCTTAAGACCATGCCTCTTGATTTATCAATATCTTGGACTCCCCAGCCTAACATTCCACACGGTGTATATCCCAACTCTTTTCCCTGTTTCATGAACTGAGCCCATTATAATAAGTGACTCTGACTCCTATTTGACTGAGAAATGCAATCACTTTTATATAAATTAGACGTATCTTTGTACTTCAGAATTTCTTTATTCCCATCTTTTACATTCTGTCACTAACATCAAGCTAAACCATTCGAAATTACAAACTTTTTAGGTAAAAACTGGTCAGGTATCAACAATCTCATATGGTTTAACTAAAGTGAAAGTGAAGTCACTCATTCACGTCCAACTCTTTGTGACCCCATGGACTGTAGCCTGCCAGACTCCTCCATCCATGGGATTTTCCAGGCAAGAGTACTGGAGTGGGTTTGCCATTTCCTTCTCCAGGGGATCTTCCCAACCCAGGGATTGAACCCAGGTCTCCCGCATTGCAGGGAGACTCTTTACAGTCTGAGCCACCAAGGAATCCCAGTTTAATCCTAACACAGGCATAATTCCTTTGCTCCCATTTTTCTCCTTGGTATCATTTTTTTCCTCACATTTTCATCTATATCTTATTTCATCATTTGGAACAACACTCTTGCTCCCTTGTTCCTGTTCAATCTCTTTCTTCTAGATCTTTGCCTTGATCCCCAAAATTGCTCCGTTTGTCAAATGAAAAAAACAAAAACTGTCTTCTTTACCTTTCCCTCATGCTTGCAAAGGCCCTGAGATACTCTCTTCTCTCACTCTTTCCCTTCCACTGTCAAACTTCCTGAAACAGCAGTCTGTACTCCTGCCTTCATCTTCCTCACTCTTCATTCCTTAACATTTTACAGGTTGGCTTATGCACTCATCAGCTGCACTGAAATTTTTTCCAGGACTACCAACAACCTGTTTTGTCAAAAATCAAGGCCTTTAGTTTCTAGAGCCTTGAGGTGTTTCATGTTGACCACCCCACACCCCTCATCCTTCGGGCTCTCTCCTGCCACAAGTGCACTTTCAAAGTTCTTTCTTTTATCTCGACTTCCCTGCCACCTTCTATGATTCTCTAAATGAAAGGATTTCACAAAGATCAGTCCTCTTTTCTTTTTCTATGTTCTTGTCCTTTGGTAACTTTATGCAAATTTTCTGGCTTCATGATAGCTGAAATCTGGGTTAATGCTTTGGAAATATCAGTAGAATGATATTAGGACAGTGCTGAAGTCACTTGCTGTTCTTCAGTCATCGGGATATAGAGAAATGACCAGGATTGTCCATGGGAAGTCAGGTGTCAGGACAGGAGAACTACGAAAATTTCAGACTGGATGGAAGAGTTGTTTACAATAAGATGAATTTGATAGAATAGTAAAGAATCCTCTCAGAAATAATAATAATGAGAAGTTTTGTGTAAAACCCCTTCTCCTCTGATACTTGAGCCAGTTATTAATTTATTGCCTCTGAGCTTTAAATCCACCTTCATTGCCCTACTTTTACCTATTGGAACTGGATTCTTCAGATAACATGTTCCTCTGTCACTGACCCAAAACGAGGCTCAGCCAAGACAAGGGTACTAAAGGGATATACCTACCTCTACATCTTAAATAGTTCTCTTTTACTTCTGTTAGTAGTAAAGGAGTTACTATTACAAAGGCAGTTACTCCTGCCTTTGACCTGAGTAACAATTATTTTTATTAACATTTCCTTGCTGAAATTACTGGCATGGTTTCTATCTCCTCATTGGATTTTGATTGATCTGGGCTTATGCCCTTTGGCTATAACACTCTTACTACCCTCTTATTGTGCTTGTCCCTCCTTCCCCCTTCTCCTATCTTCTTTAATGTCATAATTCAAGCTTTTAAATGATATTAAGACAACTTTGACCTCACATAAATCTAAACTGGATGCTTTATGCATCCAGATTAACTCACTTTCATGCAGGCCCAGAAAAAAGTGTATATATAACTAGACTTAGAACCAAACATTTTCTAATTTGTCACTGATAAGAAAAGTTCTTACTATATCGTTGTCCTTACTATATTATATATATATATAAAATCTTACTGAGATTTTGATTAAATTTAAGCCTGCACAAAAACTCACATAAAATGTGTACATAAGAACAACAGAAAAGATGCACCTAGCTTGATTAAATTCCAAGCAAGATTTGGGCACATCTATTCAGTACTCTTGCCTGGAAAATCCCATGGACGGTAGAGCCTGGTGGGCTGCAGTTCATGGGGTCTCGAAGAGTCAGACACGACTGAGCAACTTCACTTTCACTTTTTACTTTCATGCACTGGAGAAGGAAATGGCAACCCACTCCAGTGTTCTTGCCTGGAGAATCCCAGGGACAGGGGAGCCTGGTGGGCTACCATCTATGGGGTCGCACAGAGTTGGACACAACTGAAGCGACTTAGCAGCAGCAGCATTCTATGTAGATTCTGTAAATTTATATAGGAAATAGTGGATTCCTAACACATCACACCATGATACTGCAGTTTTAAAGTTCAGAACTGTGTGTGTGTGTTAGTTGCTCAGTTGTATCCGACCCTTTGCCACCCCATGGACTGTAGCCCACCATGCTCCTCTATCCATGGAATTCTCCAGGTGAGAATACTGAAATGGGTTGCCATTCCCTTCTCCAGAGAATCTTTCCAATCCAGGAATTGAAACTTGGTCTCCCACACTGCAGGCAGATTCTTTACTGACTGAGCTGCCAGGGAAGCCTTAAAGTTCAGGATACCTAATACCTATTTTTAGTAAAGTATATGTTCAAACACTCTGTCTTCCCCACTGAACTATATGTTCCATAAGGACACGAACTGTTTATCTTATTCAGTGCTCATCCCCTGAATGTAGAATAGTACCCAGAACATAGTATGCATAAAATAAACTTTCTGCTTCCCACAGTTTTGTTCTTTCCATGTTGTATTTCTTCTCTAGTTGCCCTGAAATAGAGCATTCTTTGCATTTGGATTCATTTTTCATTTTCTGAATCTTGGCAAAACACTTGTCACAAATTAAGCATGGATAAAGTTTATTTTTTGAGTCCAGGCTTCTATCTATACATACCAAGACATGGGAAAAAAAATTCTGTTTTTCACACTATCTCAAAGACCTGAAAATGTAGTCTACAGTGGGAGGAAGCAATAATTGTTGTCCTGTTACTCTGTTAAAGGGAACTGAATAAAACTGAACATACACTGAAATGGTGAATTTTAAAATGTTGGTACACAAATACAAAATCAGTTATTTTCAAAACTGCCACTAGAAAACCATATTTGACAAAGGATTGCCAGATGTCAAAAAATGTTATTTTTCCTGAGCACACATAATTTCCTAAATACCAATCTGAAAGTTCCTTAGTTGGTTAAACTTGTTTCAGAGATTTTGATAAGTTTATATCCTGAAAAGGTCCAATTTATTATAAATACAGAGTGATTTAGATAAATTCATTATCCAAATCAGGACATTTCTGAGAGTAAGAGAGGACAGCAAAAATAATTATACCAGGAGCAACAGGTAAAAACTTCCCCAAGCAAACCAGGACTTATGCTAACTGTATATATGTAACCTTGCTAAAATACACGGAAAAAAAGATTCCTGACTACTATTTTTGGGTGTCTTACCTACTTTTATACCAAAGGAATATGTTTCCCTAACTGTATAAATCAAGATATCTATTTGACACAAATGACATAAGCATTTCCTACAAAAAATTTAAAGAACATATTTTCAAAAACAATTTTATTAAAGGTATATTGTGTAAAATAAACTCAATGATAAAATCAATAGAGAAGAATATTATGGAAATTGTGTGTTAGCAACTAAACATATATTTTTATAATCAGAAATTAAACAATGTAATCCACCAGACTAAATGTAATCTACCAAACTAAAAAGGAAAACTGAATGGTCTCACCAAGGTGCAGAAAAGTCCTTGACAAAATTCAAATCTTACTCATGATAAAAGAAGTCTCAGTAAACTAGGACAGAAACTTAACTTGCTAAATGGCATCCACAAAAGTCCTAAAGCTAACATCACTAACGGTGAAGAACTGAACTGCTTACCTCCTAAGATTAGGAACAAGCTAAGGATGTCTACACTTAAATCACTAACTATATCACACTTCACTGGAAATCCTACCAAGTGTAATAAGGCAAGAAAAATTAATGAAAGGTCAACATACCAAAAAAATCAATCATATTTCTATATACTGGTAATCAACAATCAGAAATCAAAATTAGAAAACAAAACCATTCACAATAGTTCCCCACACAAGAAATACTTAAGTATCTGAGAACTACAAAAGGCTGATGAAAGAAATCAAAGCTGACCTAAATAAATGAAAAGACATTTTCTTTTTGGACTGAAAGTCTCACACAGTTAAAATGTCAATTCTTCCCCAAACTGTTCTATGGATTTAACACAATTCTAATCATAATTCCAACTAGTTTTTTTTGTAGATAAAGAAAAGATGACTCAAATGTATGTAGAAAAGCAAGCAAAGTAGAATAAAGAATTTTAAAAACGAGAAACAAAGTTGGAGAATTCAAGTCACTCTAAGACTTACGACAAAGCTAAGGACATCAATCCTGATTCATTGGAAGGACTGACATTGAAGCTCCAATACTCTGGCCACCTAATGCGAACAGCTAACTCATTGGAAAAGACCCTGATGCTGGGAAAGACTGAGGGCAAGAGGAGCAGGGGGCAACAGAGGATGAAATGGTTGGATGGCGTCACCAACTCAATGGACATGAATTTGAGCAAACTCCTGGAGACAGTGAAGGACAGGGAAGCCTGGCGTGCTGCAGTCCATGGGGTTGCAAAGAGTTGGACACAACTTAGCGACTGAACAACAACAACAAAGATACAGTAATAAAGACACTGTGCTATTAGCAGAAAGACAGACATACAGATCACTGGAACCAAAGAGAGAATCCAGCATACTCACACAATTATGGTAACTGATTTCTGAAACAGATGAAAATACAATTCAACGGAGAATGGACAATCTTTTTAGCAAATATAGTTGGAACGACTGAACATTCATATGCCAAAAAAAAAAAAGGAGCAAAAACTGTGACTTTACAGGAAAAATAACTCAAAATGAATTATAAATCTAAATATTAAATGTAAACTATCAAATTCCTAAAAGAAATCAGAAGAGAAAAAATTTTATAAACCTAAGTTAGACAAATTCTTAGACCGAATACTAAAATCATAATTCATAAAGGAAAAAAAAAAAACTGACAGGGCTTCCTTGGTGGCTCAGTGGTAAAGAAGCCTGCTGCCAATGCAGGAGACTTGAGTGTGATCCCTGCTCTGGGAAGACCCCACATGCTGTGGATCAACTAAGTCCATTCGCCACCAACTGTTTAGCCTGTGCTCTAGAGCCTGGGAAGCACAACCACTGAACTACTGAAACCCAAGCACCCTAGGGCCCATGCTCAGCAATATGAAAAGGCCATGCACCGCAACGACAGAAAGTCCACATGCAGCCAGGAGACACAGCACGGCCAAAAATAAGTAAAGAGGACACAGGGATTTTATTTTTTAAAACTAATAATTCAAACTTCATTAAAATTTAAAACTTTTTTGCTCTGTGAAAGATGGAGAGTGTGAAAAGACTGGCTGGGAGAAAATTTTTGCAACCAGTAACAGAGAAAATTGTGTCTATATTATATAAAGAACTAAAAACTGAATACTCAACCATCAGAAAACTACCTAATCTGGGCAAAAGGTTTAAATGAATATTTCACCAATAATGGCAAATAAGCACAGAAACAGATGCTCAACAACTTTAGCAGTGGTAGTTCAGTCACTAAGTCGTGTCTGACTCTTGCAACCCCACAGACTGTAGCCTGCCAGACTCCTCTGTCCATGGGAGTCCTTTATCTAACTGATGAAGGCCAACCAGACTGTCTTCAGTTTATAGGGATTGTGAATAAAAGTTATTAGCGTTTATGTACGGTTTTTGCGTCAACATGTTTTCATTTCTCTAGAGTAAATATCCCAATCACTGGGCCATGTAGATAGCTCAGCAACATTAGTTATTAGAGAAATGGAAATTTAAACTTCAAGGTACACCTAGAATGGCAATAAGCAAAACAAAAACTGACAATAACAAGCACTGGTAAGAATACCAATTAGAACTCTCACATATTGTTGAAAGGAGTAGAAAAAAGTACAACCACTCTGGAGAAGAAGTTGGCAGCTTCTTATAAAATTAAACACCTACTACATGGCCCAGCAATCTCACTTTGGGATATTTACTCTAGAGAAATGGAAACATGTTAACACAAAAACCCATACATAAATGCTAATGAGAATTTTATTACAAACCCTACAAACTGAAGACAATCTGATTGCCCTTCATCAGGTAAATAGAAGAATCCACCATACACTGATAAAATTCCTATAACTACACATACACACATAGTTAATTTTATGTTAATTTAAAAACTTAACTAATTATCTTTACTCAACCCCTACTTTTGCCCCAAACTTTCTCATCACCTGTTTCCTAAATCAGTAAATGATACCACCATCCACCGGGCTGCTCTGATGCACTTCTTTAAGCATCACGCTTCAGCTAAGTACTTAGTATATTTAGTTGACAATTCTATACTCATTATTCAGCAATATCACAGGTACTCAATAGATATGTTATCTAAGTAAGGAATCTAATACTATTAAAGAAGCAGAGAATGTAGGAGACCAAGAGTCACTAATACAAAAATGCACAGAGTAAAGTGAAATTTTAAAAAAAAAATCAATAGATTTAACATTAAAATTAATGATTTATATTCAAAGCACACCACAGGCAAAGTAAACAGAGGACAGAAAAAATGATTTGTAATGTCTAGAATCAAAATGGTAACAGGAATGTATAAAGAACTGCAAATTAACAATAAAAACTAACAACCTGACACAAAAATGAATACAGAATGTAAACAGGAAAGTTACAGAAGCAGAGAGCTGAAAGGCTGCAATCACTGCAAAACACTCATCAGGTATCAGGAAAGTACAAAGAACTGCTGATCAACACGACCGACTAGACACCTGACATAAAAATGAATACAGGATGTAAATAGAAAAGTTAAAGAAGCTGACAGCTACAAGGCCGCAATCATCGCAAAACTCATTAGTAATCAGAAAAATGCAAATTTAACCAACACTGAAATAACATTATACCTGTGACAAAATGACAGGTTAGAAAGGTAAGTCCTATCAAATACTGGCAAGGATAGAGGAGATGGTTATTCACATGTATTGCTGGTGGGAGTATAAACTAGTACAAACATTCTGGAAATCAGGCCACACTGAATGAAACTAAATTATAAGTATGCTGTAAGTATGTCTCCCTTGCTAGACTATAAACGCCACAGGGTTAAAAGACATTTGGGTTTTTATTCACTGCTTTTTCTTCTATACTTAACACAGTTCCCAATATATAATAAATATTTGTTTGTGTTAATAATCTAATTGAGGGCCATAAGATACTGCCAATCTATTTGCTAAAAAAAAAAAAGCTTTAAAATGCTTGCAGCTGTTTTTCAAAGTGAATAAACAGTATGCTTTATTTCTCTCGCCAAAAAATTGTCCTATGATTTCTTTTTCTGAGTCAATGACTATTCATATTAAAATTTTAAAATAATTAATGAACTTCTCAAAAAGCTCATCTTTTTCAACTTAAGGGGAGTACATTCTCATATTGATTGGAGTAACTATTCAACTCAGTAATATATAAATTTCATTAGCCAGGAAAGAGTTCTAGACAATGCAGTCAACAGAAATACATTAATTGAAATTTCCTTATTCTAAACATTTTCTCAGTCAAAAAAATTAGGAAAGGAAAACGTCGTATCTAAAGAGCTTAAGTAGACTTTATATAAATTTTAATGCTTATCAACTATTTAGTGCTTGCTGTAATACTTCACCACCAGGTGGCAGATCCATACAACTTTCCAGAAATGCTCTTATCAGTCCCGAGAAGTTAGTCCAATTAGAAGGAATTTTCGGAACAGTGAAATTTTTTTTTTAACTTTTTTTAAAGATTTTTTTTAAATGTGGACAATTTGTAAGGTCTTTACTGAATTCGTTACAAGATTACTTCTGTTTTACACTTTGGTTTTTTGCTGCGACATATGTGGGATCTTAGCTTCGCAACTAAGGACTGAACCCGAGCTCCCTGCATTGGAAGGGAAAGTCTTAACCAATGAACTGCCAGGAAGTCCCGGAAAAGTGAAATAATTTTAAGCATATCTGAACCTGAGTCAGTTAACCACAGGCTAGATACAATTGCTCCTTAGAACATTACATTCTATTTAACTGTAAATTTGTCTCCAGGCTATGCAGAGCACACAATTATCTTTAAAGAAAGCAGAATACTAAAATACAATTTTAAAGTGTGGTTACCCACAGTCCAGTCATTCAAAATCCTCAGAAGTGTAAGAAAGAGCTTTGAATCCAAACATAAGGAAAGCAAGAGATGAAAAGAAATTGTGGAAAAAGAAATGAAGAGTAAAGACGAAAGGACAAAGAGAACACCTACCAAAAACCAAGAAGCTATCAAAACTCAAGTTATAGCAACCCGGAAAAAAAGAAAAACCAGTGACATTTCAGTGTTTTCAGAAACATTCAAATCAATAAAGACTAATCTCAAGTGAATCAGTTAACTAAGAAATTGACTTCTCAAAATTTTTCAAAAAAGTGATTCTTCAATTCTAAAAATACATTAGATTTCCAGATGAAGTATGTTATCTTGGAATGGATTCTCAGTTACAAGATGCTATTAGAAGCACTTCTTGCAAACGCTTATTTTCTATCTAAGGAGAACATCCTCACCTGGTCACCTCCCAGGCTGTGGCACACTGTCCCTTCCACCTCTCCTCCAGCCCTAATTAAACTTCTCCTGCCTCCTCCTGACCCATGTTTGCAGAAGCAGATAGCTCCCGACACTCAGAAATAAACCCTTGGCCACTGCAAATTTCGGGAAATAGCTCAGCTTCCTCACTAATATTTCCTTCCTGGTATCCTCCTTCAAATCTACCTCAGCCACAGTTAGAAATCAATACTCAAGGTGCCTGATGAACCAGGGCCGATCTGAACTTTGCAGGGTTTGAAAAATATAATATGGGGGTCTTTTGTAAGAAAAAGAATAGGAAAGAAAGTCTCGATTTTGCAGACTTTACAAAAATATATATATAAGCACTGAACATGTTGTCAGAGACTCTCCAGACCCTAAAAGGGGTCCCTGAAAGTGAGGGGATCCAGAACTCATAAACCTAAGCGTGAATCACCCTGCCATGAACACATGCTAAGGAAAAACAAGCCCCTAAATCCAGTTTGCTAAATACAACAGCTGATACATTATTTCCAGTCAATAAAAGGAAAAATATTGCTTAGAGAGTGGGTGTTCTTAGTTACTTTGGAACAAAATGGCTAAAATTAAGGACAGAGCCAAATAGTCTAATGATGACAAGAGAACAAAGCAGAGGAAGAAAAACTGTTAGCACCGAGGAGGGAGCACAGGGGACAATGTCCCCCCTGGGCTCTTGTTTACACAACCCAGCTTCAGAAAGCTCTCACTTGTCTTCCTTGACAGAAACGCTCAAGTAGAGACAAAACAATTCTCAAACAACTTTGCTCTGGGAAATTTTTTTTTTTTCAACTTTGCACCATACACTCCATCATTCTAGAGTCCGCAGCCCCTAACGCTATCAGGAGAAAGTTGCCAAACCTCTCATTTCTTCCTCTAATACAAACTGTTCTAATATACACAAAGTTTTCAGCAGCTTATCTAAGTGAACAAGAACACAAGTTCTCATTTCCTAATAACTTCCTGAATATTTTATTATCGTTTCCTCCCAGGAAATTTATTCACTCTATGTAGCTCCAACACTAACAGTCCGTTTTTGAAGGGAAACTATTCAAGTGCATCAGAAGTTCATACAAAAGATCACCTCTACTAGCAGATTACTGTTTGACATACGCCTGAGTAGAAAAGATATGAGTTGAAAATACATATGAATTTCTTAACATACATAGAAAACAAAGAAAGACTATTTAAATCAGAATATATTTTCACAAACCAATTGAAAAAATGCAAAAAATTAAAACTATATATTCAAGCTGACTGAATAGTACACTTAAAATCTACATCTGTATCTACTATATAGGTCTACTATATCTACATTTCAATTATACTTCAATAAAAATTAAAATTAAAAAAAAAGGTCAAGACTAAGATTAGATAATTTCACCCATTAACAAGAAAAATTATTGGCATTTTTTTTTTTTTTACTAACTCTGGTTTCAGGGGAAATGATTTCTAAAAATTACCTTGTATGTCTTAACATGAGAATACTTTTAATACAAAATTTGTATTCCTAGGGTCACAAATTCGGGACCCTATCATAACAGCATATGATACAATACACACCAAACTTTTTACAGCAAAACCTCTGCTCTTTGGAGCAAAGGATTTGGGTCAGTAAATAACCAGTAACAATAAGACTCCAATACTGTAATGGGCCTTATCTTCACCATATACATTCCCAAACAATTTAAAAAGAACTTCTTTCCTTTCTCATCAGAACAGCAGAAGTCGGTAAGACTAAGCAAAGGGAATGGGAATGAGTGCGTGTCAAACAGGGAAGAAGCCAGCATTTCAGGAGGGAAATCTACACTGTTCATTAGTTTGCAGTATAGCCAGCTGGTTAACAGTCTTGCCTAAATTCAAATTTCTGCTTGTCACTTACTAGGAATAAAACCATAGTAAATTACTTGTTAGGTGGAACATACTTCTTAAGTCGCCGACATATAGAGCTTTCCACAAGAAAACTGAGGCACAGAGAGGTTAACCAACTTGTCCAAAGTTCCCCAAATCTTAGAAACACCCAGCACTGCTAGTGAGTAGGCATAAGGAAGAGATCTGCAGAAAGACACAAGGAAAATATAACCAACTGTATGTTCCACAGCAGAAGCATAGGGCATCTCCTACAGCTGTGTAGCCGGCGATTGTCTACACCATGCCCTACTCCGTAGGGCTCCTAAAACCCTCAGAACGTTTTACTGTGCACTGGACTTCTTACAGAGTAGGAAGGTAGCAAGCACTGCCATTATCTAAATTACACAGAACCTTTTGTGGAATGGGAAGAGGGGAGTGAGGTCAGCCCAATCACCTACACTGCTGCTCTTCAATCATCCTTGAAGACATCATCATGGAACACTGCAACAAATTTCAAATGTTAAAGTCTACAGAACACTGGAACAGCCACTCTTTTTAACAAAGAAACAAAACTGAAAACAGTGTATCACAGAAGTCATTCTAAGATATCAGCATCAATTCTTCCAAGGAATTCTATAACTTATTTTAGTAGGGAATACCCTTCCCCCCACAATAAAACCAGTAACTTCTTGACTAGAGCAACAACGGTCCAAGAAACACCAATTTTTGGTAAACAGCCTAGACTCACAACCTATTCCTTCAATTCACAGCACACTCATTGCCAGATCAAGAACCCATCCCCATCTTGCGCTTCACATTAACACTCTAAGTTGCAAAGTATTTTCTGTGCCTATACACAAATGCTTTCCTACTCACAGATGTTTGCTCATGGTATTTCCTGTCCCCCTTCCCATCTCCACATCCTCTACTCAACCAGGGCCAACAGCCTGTTCCAACACAGCCCTTCCCCATCTAGTTCAAATTCTGCCATCCCTATAAAGTGTACCCTGAGTCACTCAGGGTAATTGAGTAACTTTCTGGAAGTAACCACTCCATCTTTAGAACTCCCAAAGCATTCTGAACCCTTTTTATAGCATCCATCACTTTCTACACAGCATTATGACTATTTTTATGCATGCCATGCCCTGTATTAGACTGATAACATTTCTTCCATCTCCCAATACCTAGCACAGCACCTCACACGTGTTAGCTACACAATGCAAATACTTGTTGAATGAATAAATGAGTCTGAGAGTCTGTTTCCCACTGGAGAATCATAGTCAGGTCTTTACTAAACAGAGTTAAATAGACTGGACTTCTCCCTCAGAGAACACAAACTATCTGAACTTGCCAAGAGCTACATCTTAAATCAGAGAAAGTCACTGAGCTATACAGCACAACTTCATTCACACAAGCCTCCTTGTACTTATTTGTTTACGTGTTCTTCTCTGTGAAACAGGCCTTTATACTGCCAAAACTGAGGAGGGTGGAGAGCATAACTAGTTTAATTTGTGTTTAAAAAAATACAGCCAATTAAAACGTAGTTACGACGGCCTGAAAATGTGGCTCAAAAACTGCTATGTGTCACCTATCCTGCAGAATTTTCCTCTTGATCACAGATGTTTTGAAACTTTTTCTGATAACTCAGGTCTTTCCCAGATAATGCCTTCACCTCCCCTTCAGGGGAAGAGGGAACTAGGACCTAAGGAAACACAGTCACCTTATAAACCAAAACATGATCCCTCTAAATCCAAGGAGATAAACAGCCATGACTTCAGAAGAGAAGAAGAAGGAAGAGTTAAGGAGATAAACAAAGCAGTGGCAAAGCCAAAGTGAGAGAACCAGGCTCGCTTCAGAAGAAGAAACCAGTTACGAGAAGGGAGAGGCAAGAGGTGGGAGGAGTGGCAGTGCCGAGGTCAGGAACAGTCAGAAACACAAAATCAGACCGAAAAAAGTTACTTCCCCTTTGCACTGGTGGAGACCCCAGGCCTTCTCCACCTGCCACAGCCCTCAGAGGCTCTCGCATGTTGACTATCAGTACCTTCCATTTATCGATCGATCAATAGTAGTAACAATAGTAGTGTTAGCCATCAATCGTGTCCGACACCTCTGCGACCCCATGGACTGTAGCCTGCCAGGTTCCTCTGTTCACGGGATTCTCCAGGCCAGAATATTGGAGTGGGTTGCCATTTCCTTCTCCAGGGGATCTTCCCAACCCAAGAATCAAACTCAGGTCTCTTGCACTGCAGGCAGATTCTTTACCGTCTGAGCTACAGGGAAGACCCCCCATCGATCAATACTTACTGAAAATCAACTACCTGGCACTTTTCTAGACCCTGGGAAAACAGTAATGAGCATTCATTTGGCACAAAGGACAAGATATATGCCACAGTGATTTAACTTTTTCAGGTCCTTTACCCCTCAATCAGACCATGAACCTTTTGAAGGTAGTACATCTCAACCAGATTACAAACAATTGAGAGTAAATGTTATACACTAAATGTCATTATTTCCATAGCTTCTTGTATCTCTATATGTCACAGGATCCCCATGTTGCTATTGATAAAGAGGAAAATACTCATCATGACTGACTGCACGTGAAGTTATGCCATGACCAACCAAAAGAAGCCAGAAGGGAGACCAGACCTGCACCTACGCTCCAGGTTCTCTGTACTTCTGATAAATTCACTGAAGTCAGCATTTCACCATTTCCCTCCCAAATTTCTACCCTCACTTTCCACACTCAGTTCAGTCGCTCAGTCCTGTCCGACTCTTTGCGATCCCATGAATGACAGCACACCAGGCCTCCCTGTCCATCACCAACTCCCAGAGTTCACTCACACTCACGTCCATCGAGTCAGTGATGCCATCCAGCCATCTCATCCTCGGTCATCCCCTTCTCCTCCTGCCCCCAGTCCCTCCCAGCATCAGAGTCTTTTCCAATGAGTCAACTCTTCGCATGAGGTGGCTAAAGTTCTGGAGTTGCAGCTTCAGCATCATTCCTTCCAAAGAAATCCCAGGGCTGATCTCCTTCAGAATGGAATGGTTGGATCTCCTTGCAGTCCAAGGGACTCTCAAGAGTCTTCTCCAACACCACACTTCAAAAGCATCAATTCTTTGGCGTTCAGCCTTCTTCACAGTCCAACTCTCACATCCATACATGACTACTGGAAAAACCATAGCCTTGACTAGATGGACCTTAGTCAGCAAAGTAAGGTCTCTGCTTTTCAATATGCTATCTAGGTTGGTCATAACTTTTCTTCCAAGGTGTAAGCGTCTTTTAATTTCACAGCTGCAGTCACCATCTGCAGTGATTTTGGAGCCCCCAAAATAAAGTCTGACACCGGTTCCACTGTTTCCCCATCTATTTCCCATGAAGTGATGGGACTGGATGCCATGATTTTCGTTTTCTGAATGTTGAGCTTTAAGCCAATTTTTTCACTCTCCACTTTCACTTTCATCAAGAGGCTTTTTAGTTCCTCTTCACTTTCTGCCATAAGGGTGGTGTCATCTGCATATCTGAGGTTATTGATATTTCTCCTGGCAATCTTGATTCCAGATTGTGTTTCTTCCAGTCCAGTGTTTCTCATGATGTACTCTGCATATAAGTTAAATAAGCAGGGTGACAATATACAGCCTTGACGCACTCCTTTTCCTATTTGGAACCAGTCTGTTGTTCCATGTCCAGTTCTAACTGTTGCTTCCTGACCTGCATACAGATTTCTCAAGAGGCAGGTTAGGTGGTCTGGTATTCCCATCTCTTTCAGAATTTTCCACAATTTATTGTGATCCACACAGTCAAAGGCTTTGGCATAGTCAATGAGTTCAGTTCAGTTCAGTTGCTCAGTCATGTCCAACTCTTTGTGACCCCATGAATCGCAGCAAGCCAGGCCTCCCTGTCCATCGCCAACTCCCGGAGTTCACTCAGACTCACGTCCATTGAGTCTGTGATGCCATCCAGCCATCTCATCCTCGGCTGTCCCCTTCTACTCCTGCCCCCAATCCCTCCCAGCATCAGAGTCTTTTCCAATGAGTCAACTCTTCACATGAGGTGGCCAAAGTACTGGAGCTTCAGCTTTAGCATCATTCCTTCCAAAGAAATCCCAGGGTTGATCTCCTTCAGAATGGACTGGTTGGACCCAAGACGGGAGTGTAATGGTGGAGAGATCTGACAGAGCGTGGTCCACTAGAGAAGGGAATGGCAAGCCACTTCAGTATTCTTGCCTTGAGAACCCCATGAACAGTATGAAAAGGCAAAATGATAGTCAATGAGTAAGCGTCTATTAATTTCATGGCGGAAGTCACTATCTGCAGTGATTTTGGAGCCCAAAAAAATAAAGTCTGACACTGTTTCCACTGTTTCCCCATCTATTTCCCATGAAGTGATGGGACCAGATGCCATGATCTTCATTTTCTGAATGTTGAGCGTTAAGCCAACTTTTTCACTCTACACTTTCACTTTCATCAAGAGGCTTTTTAGTTCCTCTTCACTTTCTGCCATAAGGGTGGTGTCATCTGCATATCTGAGGTTATTGATATTTCTCCGGGCAATCTTGATTCCAGCTTGTGTTTCTTCCAGCCCAGTGTTTCTCATGATGTACTCTGCATATAAGTTAAATAAGCAGGGTGACAATATACAGCCTTGACACACTCCTTTTCCTATTTGGAACCAGTCTGTTGTTCCATGTCCAGTTCTAACTGTTGCTTCCTGACCTGCATATAGGTTTCTCAAGAGGCAGGTCAGGTGCTCTGGTATTCCCATCTCTTTCAGAATTTTCCACACTCAACTCTTCCCCAAATAGTAAAAATATGAGAAAGTTATGTTATATGTGGAGAACATTTTGCTAAGTTTAGCAAGAAAGGAAACTCAACAGAGGAAAAATAAGCTACAATTTACAAGAGAAAGAGTCATAGTGTTAGTTCAAGCTCAAGTAATGTTCCAGCTAATCAAGCGGACCAGAGAGAAAGGAAGGGGTGAAGAAGTTGATCTTGAAGATCCTCTTTCAGTGGGGAAAAAAAAAATTCATGAATTTTTTCACACATGCACACACATGTGAATAAAACAATTTTACAATAGTCCAGCACTATTCAACTGAAATGAATGGGCTGAATTCCTCAGCTGGTGACAAAGCATCATATGACACAAAAGACTCCATGAACCAGCCTAATCTCCACATGGACAGTTAACATCGAGCAACACCCATCCATCATCTCCATCAAGGAGATGATAATCAACAACATGTACTTCCAGACACAGAATTCCCCCAACTCAAATTTGTTTTCACGTCTAGAAAAGCAACTGAAAACGCATGTCTTCCTAATGATGGATCATTAGCATATTTTTCCTTTTATAAAGCTGGCTTATATAAAGGTATACCACCTTACTTGGCATTTAATCATATATTGCTTTAAGACATACTGATTCTTATGTTGTCTCATGATACATTCATTAGACAAGTTCCTTTAGGGCAAAAGCTACCTCTTCTGCAACTCTGTACCCACCGTATCACAGTATCCCAAAAATATCAGCACCAGGAAAAAAAGAAAGAAAACAAAAACCACTACCATCAAACGCTACCCCACCACCCCACCTAACACACACACACACACACACAGAGGAAAGCTGCTAGATAAATGACTTACTGACATCCTACTGTAACTTGGGGTTCCTGGAAGGGTGCGGATATATATTATATTCACTTACCTCTTTGTATGGTTTAAAATATAATTAGCTCCATCAGAGGAACATAAACAGTTACTACTGAATCTAAGCCTCATGCTTTTCATCTATAAAATCAGAAAGATAAATAATGTCTCCTATACTTTAATTCTGAAATAGTCTTTCATTCAAAAATAAAACATTTCTGGAGACATCATATATGCCAGATACTGGATTAGGCCCTGGGGATACAGAGATAAAAATTAAGGCCACTACTTAGAGGGGGCATGGTCTAGGGATCATAATCTGAATTCCATTTGGCCTCTGCACCCTGCCTGACCTTGGTCACACTCTGCTCAGGTCACCAAATGACAGCATTTCATACTCTTGCACAGCAATCAATGGAAGCAGGGAGGAGGAGGAGGCTGGGGATGCCTGGGGCTATGGGTTAAGACTGACAGTCACAGTGGGGAGGAGTGTGAAGATAGACACAGAGAAAACGGCTACTCCCCACCCATTAAAAGCCATATGCTTATATGGAAACATAGGAAATAATTCTATCTGCCTGGAACTGTTCGTTATCTCTATCATCTAAACAACGCACACTGAAAACCCATTTTATTACACTAAATACTATAACACGTCTGACAGATTCCAATGGACCACAGAAATAAGAAGGAAGCGGCAAGAAACTAGCCAGCAAGAGAGTTTCAGTTTAGTCATTAATTTATCTCCTTTCTATGCTTTTCTTCTCCTTACCTTACCCATGAGTAACAAAATGGCCAAAGCCAGGGATAGGTTAGAAAGGGAGAAACAAGGAGGTTGCCTAATCTTGAGAAAAGTAAACTACATAATTAGCCTCTAAATGGGGTGGGGTGGGGTGGGGGGGGTGGACAGGTTACAAAAGTCCCCATTTTTAGACACCACAGGTTTTTAGAGATGGATGTGTCCAAGTGAACTGCCCTGAGGTCAAATTGCAAATGCATTTACAATGTTTCTTAACTATGTCTGAGCTGTTGTTACCTCTATCTGTTTAGACATGGATTGAGTCCCCAAATGAGCAAAATCTGCTGCGTAAATCAGATAGTTAATTAAAGAGAAAAGCTTATTAGTAGGCTGCAGGGAGAGATTTGATGAAATGGTGAATTAAACACAGAGGAAGAGGCCTCCTTCACTTATTAATTCTATCATTAGTCTACAAAATTTAAGACAGTCAAGAGTAGTTGCTGTTGATGCATTTTTCATTTAAAAAGCCTAGTTTAGGGTAAATATTTACTGAGAACCTACTACCCCGAGGTGCTGCCTCATGGGCCCCCGGCCTATGAGAGGGGAAAAGGCATAGAAAACCATGCTATTCCCACAGAATTCAAATTCATGGTTTATCTAGTATGGTATATTCTTGTATTAGTACTTTTTAAAAGTATTGATAATAATAACTCTGTGAACAACTCATTCCCCAACTCTCCTGAAAACTGGTTCTTGCTTTTCAGCTCTACATGCATAGCAGAAGACCTCACTTCCATATTAAGAATGACCACATCTTCTACCCTCCTTCCCTCCAGTTGAAGAGTACCTTATCTCTCCCTCTCTGTTGCTGCTGTTTAGTCACTCAGTCATGTCCAACTCTTGTGACCCTATGGACTGCAGTGCGCCAGGCTCCTCTGTCCATGGGACTTCCCAGGGAAGAATACTAGAGTGGGTTGCCATTTTCTCCTCCAGGACATCTTCCTGACCCAAGGATCAAACCCGCATCTCCTGCATTGCAGGCATAGTCTCTACCGCTGAGCCACCGGGGAAGCCCCTCTCTCTGTGACCTACTGTAAATCTTTCTACCTGTGCTTAGAACCAACTCCATATTCTCCCAACCTTCCCAGGAAACATATTATTATTTCATTTTCCTTGTATATTCAAACTACCCCCTCTCAAACAGTCTTCTAATACCTTTTAAACATGCTCAAGAGTCTCGCCCATTAAACACACATACCATTCTTGTTAGACCTCAACCACTACATGCCCATTCACAGCTAAATTTCTGGAACTTTTCAGCCTTCATTTTCTCCCTTCCCACTTGTCCCTCAACCTGCTTTCAAATTCCACTTAAAACTCTTAGGTAAAGTCACCAAAGACTCATGGGTAGCCTAATGCAAAAGACATCCTTCACGTCTCACCATACTTAATCTGTCAGCAAATCTGATGCTCCTTCCTTGACGTCTCTGATACAAGCCTCTCCTGGTTTTCCTCCTACTCCTCCACTCACTTCCCTGCCCTCTAACAGCCCACCCTCTTCACTTGACCATACTCTAAACAGATGATGCACAAACCAATAGTCCACATCTTTCACTGCACTCTGGACAGTAACAAACTGCCCCCTGGATAACTCTAAGGCATATAAAATTCATTATGTCCGAAATTAAACTCAGGTTCTTCTTGTTCCCCATAAACTTACTTCCTTCCCCTCACAAGATAACGCCACCCATCCTACTATACAAATCCTAAAAAACCTTAGGAGTCATCTTGGACACATTTCTCACCACAAAGTCCAACCTACCACCAAAATCTATTTTATCACCTAAATGTCTTCCTACTCCACAAACTCTTCTCCACCTCCATCATCCTAATCCAAGGAATCACTGTAGACTGTGCAGACTATCACACAGCCGAACTGTGAGGCAACACCAGCACCACCACACACGCATACACACTGTGGGCTTTTTTGTTGCATGTATTATAATGGTCGTTTAAATACCTCTTAGTGGAATTTCAAATTCTTTAAAGTTAGGCCATGCACAGATCACCTTTCCTATCTCATTCCCATTAAAGTGAACTTGACTAAAGCAAGGTATAAGTCTGAATCATCCTCAACACTTCCAACATAAAGTTTAGCATACAGCATGTACTCAGTAAAGGTTTACTGAATGAATCAGTCTGAAATTGACTGTTTTGGAGAAAGAATTTTTCAAGTTTATACACATAAAGACTTTCAGTCAACACTTAGAAAATATTTATCAAGCTTTCAAATAAGAAACCTTGCTGTTTCTTAAAATGCAGACTTCCAGGCCTCTGGAGTATAGATTCAATGTTAGTATGTGTACAATAATGCTCTAAAAAATAGAGACTATACTTCAAAACTTATTTAAGCATGCTGGCCTTGGCTAAAGCAACCAGCCCCTATGAAGACCTCAACTAATCTTAAAAGATACTGTAAACCACTGATGTCATTGGGGAGGCATGGAAGAATCTTACTTCTGCTTTTTCTACCTCTTCCATAATTCATTTTCATCATGGAATTATCTTGTGTTACAGTACACAACAAATATTAAACATTTCCTCAAGGCTTCCCTGGTGGTCCAGTGATTGAGAATCTACCTGTCAGTGCAGGGGAAAAGGTTCAATACCTAATCCAGGAAGATTTCACAGGCCACACAGCAAACAGGCCTGTGCGCAATGACTTCTGAACCTCTGTGCTGCGACTGCAGAAGCCCATGTGCCCAGAGCCTGTGCTCCGCTCCGAGAGAAGCCGCCACAACGAGAAGCCAGTACACAACTAGAGGGTAGCCCCGGCTTGCTGCAACTAGAGAAAGCTCTCACACAGCAGCGAAGACCCAGCACAGCCAAATATAAATAAACATATAAAATAACTGAACTACTGAACTGCACTTTTATGTCATATTTACAGTTTGTAGAATAATACTTCATTTGTTTCATGTAATTAAAGGTATTAATACTTCACAGTATCTCACAAAGCACACCACTACTTTCAGATGTTGTAACACTGAAGTGTGAAAGCCAGTGCGTTAAAAACGGAAGATCTGGCATCAAGTATACTTTGTCATATCAAGTCCATAACGTAACATACATAAAATAATCTATTTAACCTAAGAACAACATATGAGGAAAACAACTCACATCATAATAAAACATTACTCAGGAAGACTCAATTTAAACA
Organism: Redunca redunca; assembly: GCA_006410935.1. Classification (NCBI taxonomy): domain Eukaryota; kingdom Metazoa; phylum Chordata; class Mammalia; order Artiodactyla; family Bovidae; genus Redunca; species Redunca redunca. Next base: position 20,856 of record SJYQ01000798.1, on the reverse strand, counting down.
GCGTCTCCTAAATTGTACCATTCTTGCTGGATATAAAGACAACCAAATTTCCTTACAGTGTATTTTATGTCTGTAACAGATAAAACCTTGTTCTTCTGACACAGCATAATGAAGCTGGCCATGTTCTTTTCCAATCCACCCTGTGGTCTCAGCTATCTACTTTCCTAATTCCTGCAACTATACCCAATCATTCAAACCATTTTCAAAGAATGATTCTCAGACTGGCAAACTCTAGATTTAAGGCTAAAGCAGATTCCTAATTTTTCTTCCTCTAAGTAAAAGGTTGTATAATGAATATATAATACTTCTACTTTTCTGTTTCATGTCCTACCCATCTTATTGAACTCTGAATTCCTTATTAAAAAAAGAAGTCATGCCATCCTACTTTTCATAATACACGAGTAAATGCAATCACATGTAAAACATGAACACTTATTATTTGATATGATCACCTGGTTGATGACAAACTGAAATTTACTATATATGGGGGAAAATGAGTAACACAACCAAAATTATAAATAAGGCTTTAACTGGAATATTTTCTACATAAAGAACTTATCAATACTTTATACACATGAATAATTAACAATAGGTAAAAAACAAATCAACATTTTAAGAACACTGTTGCTTTCATCCTCCCAAAGAAAAGTCTTTCAACCTCAAGAATAGATACATAGGATTGAGAGACTTGCTCCAATCTATAATCCCCAAACCTGGCACAGCCCTGGAAATATACCCAACATTTGCAAAAAATGTCTGTGGAATAAAAAATACTCCATTCTGTAAGAGTTCCTGGGCTTCCCAGGTGGTGCTAGGTGGTAAGGAACCCACCTGCCAATGAAGAAGATGTAATAAGCACAGGTTCCATCCCTGAGTCAGGAAGATCGCCTGGAGGAGGACAGGGCAACAAACTCCAGTATTCTTGCCTGGAGAATCCCACAGACAAAGGAGCCTGGCAGGCAAGAGTCCAAAGGGTCGCAAAGAGTCGGACACAAGTAAAGCACCTTAGCATGCATGCGTGAGAGTTCCTATCAGGCAAGAGTTAACTGGCCTATCAGAGTCATTCAGAAATTACATTATAATATATAGGTACATAAAAGTAAAAAGAAAATAATAAGAACTATTCTGTTTTAATTGCATCAGACACCAAACTAAACCAACTGAAAAAGAGAAAACATACACAGTGTAGATTATCAATTCAAGATGGCAAAATTGGGCTCATAAATGTAATCAATGCCTAACCAACACTCCACCACCGATATACACTGAAATAATCAAAGGACTACATTTTTTAAAAACACCTGGGAGAAAAATCTGTAGCCCAGTGAAAATCACAGAAGAGTGCCAACCATATGTGGGCCTAGGGTTGCCTCCAAGAAAGAAGCCTGGCAAAGCATTTGGCAAAGCACTCACACTGCAGATCATGTGCTAAACAAAGTTACGAGACAAGGGGTAGAAAGAGAAGAGGCTGCTACTGCTATCTCCACAACCAACTGCCAGCATTTAAATTGCAAATTTTTTAATTCCAGCACTGAAAACAAACACTGTAGCAATAAACCTCCCGATTTCACAACAGACTAACTATACCTTGCCCTTAATCCCTGCAAACCACCAAACCAATGATCTAGCAACATAAAATTACTGAAATTTTCTCTCCTTTCATCTAGACCTGAAGCATTAGAACATAAGCCCATAGAAGTTTAAAAAAGTCCGTATCAACCAGCAATACTGAGCACACACAGACACCCACTCTAGCACTCTTGCCTGGAAAATCCCACAGACAGAGGAGCCTGGAGGGGCTACAGTCCATAGGGTCGCAAAGAGTCGGACACGACTGATCAACTTGTCAAGAGACCTAGGAGCTAAAGAAGTAATTGTTCTATCAACTGAAGCAAAATATAACAGGGACAATAAATGCAGACTGCAACGATGAAAAATGAGACAAGTGTGAAATTTTCTCATGGAACACAAATAAGAATGATGATGAAAGGGGCATTGCAAGACTCCAGCTTCCAGGAATGACAAAGTAGATGATTCGTATCAACCCTTCCACTGAAAAGAAATAAAAAGTTAGACAAAATACAAAAGATCTGTGTGGGGGCAATAGAGGTCATGAGGAATTATGGGACCAAGATCCAGAAAACGAGAAAATCCAAATAAATAAATCTGGTATTTGATGCTGTATTTTTTTTTTCACCTAGAGGTATCTGCGGATTCCAAAGGCCACCACTGCTGAAGAGACTGAGAAGATGAGTGAAGCTTTTGACAGATGTGAGCCCTGAGGGGACAAAAACTGGAGTGAGGGCCTGCCAAGGAGGAGGGTCAACTCCTTAAACTGTCAATTAGGACCTCAAAGGGCTACATACAAGAAATAAAGGTAAGCCCAAAATATTTCAGCTCATAAATTCTGAATCTCAGTTTTAAATCATCTCAATCCCTGAATGGATTAAAGTGATCTGAGATTGTTAGTGACTTCATATAACCACACACCAGAAGAGAAGCAAAGGTACATCCTTTCTGGGAGAAGGATTTCATACACAATCCCTGACACTCAATCACAAATAAACAAGCACATAAAAACACACAAAATCCTTAAACCAGAAGAAATAACAAATACAAAAGCAAATCCTCATGGGAACATGTATGACAGGATGGATTAAAGGAATAAAGATACAATATAAGAATTTCAGCAGGGCCCTAGAAACTATAAGACAAAATAGACAATCTAGATTTGAAAAATGGAATAAATCAAATTAAGAAATCAATAAATAGAGTGCTGTCTCTGGTTAGAATGTAGAATGTCATAAGAGACATGCTCTTACCCAAGAGCCAAAATAGGACAGACCAGCTACAAAAACTACAGTTGTTCTGAACCCATCAGAATGATGAGGATTCAAAAAAGCCAAACTAGACTAAACTACAATGGGGAAGAAATATTTGAAGAGATAATGGCCAAGAACTTTACAGAAGTGATTAAAGTAATCATTCCACAGATACAAGAAAACTCTGTAAGGACGAAAAATACAAAGAAACTGACAACGAGGCTCATCACAGTCAGATTTCTGAAAGTCATAGATAGAAAGCAGATTTTAAAAGTGGCAGCCAAAGGGGCAAAGAAGGAGGGAAGCACATTCTCCACAAGAGGAAAAATAAGACTTATGGCTGATTTCCCATCAGAAATAGAGTTCAGTGCACAGTGAAATGACATTCTTAAAGAGCTGAAAGAAAAAACTGTCCACATAGATTTCTACATCCACCATCCCCCACCAAAAAAAAAATTAAAGTTGAACATGAAACAAAGGTTTGCAAACAGACAAAAGCTGGATGAATTCATGTCCAGCAGACCTAAACACTAAAGAATATTCTCCAGGCAGAAGGAAATAATCCCAGATAGAAGCTCAGAGATGCAGAAAGAAAGAGCAACTGATAAATAAAAACAACATGAGTAAATCTAAACCAGTGATGACATAAAATAATAATGTCTTGTGGATATCAAATATAAACATAACTAAAATATGTAACAATGGCAACATAAAAATTAAAAGGAAAAACAGAATTAAGGTGTTCTAAAGGCCTTGTATTACCCAGTAAATTGTAAAAATAATGAGTCAAAGATATATTTAAGAAGCACAAGATGAAGAGTAAAAGAATATACAACTGGTAAACTAAAAGAAAAAACTGCAACCAAAAAGAAGCAAGAAAAAAAGAGAGAAAAGAGAACACAGAACAGGCAAAGAAAATAACTAAATAAATAAAATGGGAGATTTAAAGCCAAGTATATCAGCCATTACATTACATGTAGATAGACTGAGAGCCCTAGAAAAAAGGCAAAAACTGTCAGTGTAAATAAAAAAGAACACCTAACAATTTGCTACATATAAAACATAAATATAAGACTACAAAACAGGCTGAAAATAAAAGGGTGAAAATTCTTCAGAATTTTAATATTAATGCTGTATTAATATCAGAAAAAGTAGACTTTAATCACCAGAAAGATAACAACCTAAATCTGTATGTATCTAATAACACAGTCTCAAAACCATAAAGCAAAAATTAACACACCAAACAAAGAGAAATAAAGCATCATAGAGAAAAGAGAAAGAGCAAACATACCTATCTAGAATTCCAGAAAGAGATCACAGAGTATAGGCCGTAAAGTAACAGAAGAAATTTTCCTACCTTGGAAAAGATAAATGTGTTCAGAACAACAAAAACTCACTAATAAGAGAAATCACATCATACACACATTTTAAGTTAAATGAGTTCAACCATACATGAAAGAATAGGAAATAATTTAAACAGAACAAGCCATTCTACCTGCCATTCCGTATAAGCATGCAATATGAGATATGAGCTTGTTCTCCTACTTGAGCGCAGCTCCAGTGTGCCTCTCTTAGTGTGCATATCTCATTATACTTTTAATTCTAGAGTTTAAAAAATGGTTTCGAACAATGCAAGTCTTCCTCTTTATTTAATGATCAGCAACAAAAAATGTTGTTTCAATGCTAAGAAGAAAAGCTATCTAAGCCCAACTTATTCAGAGATGAAATATCAGCCTCCAAAGTAGGGCTCCCCTGGAGAAGGAAATGGCAACCCACTCCAGTATTCTTGCCTAAAGAATCCCATGGATAGAAGAGCCTGCCAGGCTACAATCTATGGGGTCACCAGAGTCAGGCACGACTGAGCAACTAAGCACAATGTAGGGCTTCCTAAGGAATGTTAAACAGGAAAATAATAATATGCAGTCTTCATATTACTGGCTGAATTTAAATCTAATGCCTAACCAAAATGCAACTCCATGTACCTACTTTCTAAAAAGGAAAAAAAGAAATCAATGAATAAACTTCCATCTAATAATCATATTCTGTTGAAATTTCTAAATCTCGAAGTTCACACACACACACACAATTCTACAAGTATACAGAGGTTTTTTAAAAAGATGAGGGTATGAGGGTACCTGGTAGACATTAATATTATATTCAATATTAAACTGGAGGGGCCAAAGGGCTGTCCAGTGAATTCTGAAGAAAAAGACTGTAAAATGAGAACTTCATATCAAAGGCCAAAATATTATGCATATGCAGAGGCAAATTTAAAACACTCTTAAACTGGAACTACATATCGAGTCATTACCAGACTATCTGATATTTTTACCCACAAATTTTAATTGCTGATAGATAAGACTGATTCTGAAACTACAAAATCTCTTACATAAATACACCTACTCTGAAGAAGTACACTATTCCACAAAGCTTCCACAAAGTTTTTTAAAAATAAAGATCTCTTCAGTTCAGTTCAGTCACTCAGTCGTGTCCAACTCTTTGCAACGGCATGGACTGCAGCACGCCAGGCTTCCCTCTCCAACACCAACTCCCAGAGTTTACTCAAATTCATGTCCATTAAGTCAGTGATGCCATCCAACCATCTCATCGTCTGTCATCCCCTTCTCCTCCAGCCTTCAATCCTTCCCAGCATCAGGGTCTTTTCAAATGAGTCAGTTCTCTGCATCAGGTAGCCAAAGTATTAGAGTTTCACTTCAGCATTAAGTCCTTCCAATGAATATTCAGGACGGATTTCCTTTAGAATGGACTGGTTGGATCTCCTTGCATTGCAAGGAACTTTCAAGAGTCTTCAACACTACAGTTCAAAAGCATCAACACAACAGTTCAAAAGCATTAATTCTTTGATGCTCAGCTTTCTTTCTGACTCTCACATCCATATATGACTACTGGAAAAACCATAGCTTTGACTAGATGAACTTTGTTGGCAAACTAATGTGTGTTTTTTTTTTTTTTTAATAATGCTGTCTAGATTAGTCATAACTTTTCTTCCAAGGAGCAAGAGTCTTTTAATTTCATGCCTGCAGTCACCATCTGCAGTCATTTTAGAGCCCAAAAAATAAAGTCTGTCACTGTTTCCACTGTCTCCCCAATTATTTGCCATGAAGTGATGGGACCAGATGCCATAATATTCATTTTCTGAACATTGAGTTTTAAGCCAACTTCTCCACTCTCCTCTTTCACTTTTGTCAAGAGGCTCTTTAGTTCTTTGCTTTCTGCCATAATGGTGGTGTCATCTGCATATATGAGGTTATTGATATTTCTCCTGGCAATCTTGATTCCAGCCTGTGCTTCATCCAGCCCAGCACTTCTCATGATGTACTCTGCATAGAAGTTAAATAAGCAGGGTGACAATATACAGCCTTGACGTACTCCTTTCCTGATTTGGAACCAGTCTAGTTCCATGTCTAGTTCTAACTGTTGCTTCTTGACCTGCATACAGATTTCTTGGGAGGCAGGTAAGGTGGTCTGGTATACCCATCTCTTTCAGAATTTTCCAGTTTGTTGTGATCCACACAGTCAAAAGCTTTGGCATAGTGAATAAAGCAGAAGTAGATGTTTTTCTGGAACTCTATTGCTTTTTCAATGATCCAACAGATGTTGACAATTTGATCTCTGGTTCCTCTGCCACTTCTAAATCCAGCTTGAACATCTGGAAGTTCATGGTTCATGTACTGTTGAAGCCTGGCTTGGAGAATTTTGAGCATTACTTTGCTAGCGTGTGAGATGAGTGCAATTGTGTGGTAGCTTGAGCATTCTTTGGCATTGACTTTCTTTGGGATTGCAATGAAAACTGCCCTTTTCCAGTCCTGTGGCCACTGCTGAGTTTTCCAAGTTTGCTGGCATATTGAGTGCAGCACTTTCACAGCATCATCTTTTAGAATTTGAAACAGCTCAACTGGAATTCTGGAATTCCATCACCTCCACTAGCTTTGTTCATAGTGATGCTTTCTAAGGCCCACTAGACTTCACATTCCAGATGTCTGGCTCTATGTGAGTGTCACCACCCTGCTTATCTGGGACATGAAGATCTTTTTTGTATAGTTCTTCTGTTTATTCTTGCCACCTCTTCTTAATATCTTTTGCTTCTGTTAGGTCCATTCCACTTCAGTCCTTTATTGTGCCCATCTTTGCATGAAATGTTCCCTTGGTATCTCTAATTTTCTTGAAGAGATCTCTGCTGCTGCTAAGCTGCTAAGTCACTCAGACGTGTCCGACTCTTTGCGACCCCAGAGATGGCAGCCCACCAGGCTCCCCCGTCCCTGGGATTCTCCAGGCAAGAACACTGGAGTGGGTTGCCATTTCCTTCTCCAATGCATGAAAGTGAAAAGTAAAAGTAGAGTCGCTCAGTCGCGTCTGACTCTTAGTGACTCCATGGACTGCAGCCTACCAGGCTCCTCTGCCCATGGGATTTTCCAGGCAAGAGTACTGGAGTGGGTTGCCATTGCCTTCTCCGGAAGAGATCTCTAGTCTTTCCTAATCTATTGCTTTCCTCTATTTCTTTGTACTTATCACTAAGGAAGGCTTTCTTATCTCTCCTTGCTATTCTTTGGAACTCTGCATTAAAATGGATGTATCTTTCCTTTTCTCCTTTACCTTTCATTTCTCTTCTTTTCACAGCTATTTGTAAGGCCTCCTCAGACAACTATTGTGGCTTTTTGCATTTCTTTTTCTTGGGGATGTTCTTGATCACTGCCTCCTGTACAATGTCACGAACCTCCATCTATAGTTCTTCAGGCACTCTATCAGATCTAATCCCTTGAATCTATTTGCCACTTCCACTGTATAATCATGAGATTTAATTTACATCATACCTGAATGGTCTAGTGGTATTCCCTCTTTCTTCAATTTAAGTCTTAATTTGGCAATAAGGAGTCCATGATCTGAGCCAGTCAGCTCCCAGTCTTGTTTTTGCTGACTGTATAGAGCTTCTCCATCTTTGGCTGCAAATATAATCAGTCTGATTTCAGTACTGACCATCTGGTGATGTCCATGTGTAGTCTTCTCTTGTGTTGTTCTAAGAGGGTGTTTCCTATGACCAGTGCGTTCTCTTGACAAAACTCTATTAGCCTTTGCCCTGCTTCATTCTGTACTCCAAGGCCCAATTTGCCTATTACTCCATGTATTTCTTGACTTCCTACTTTTGCACTCCAGTCCCCTACAATGTTTAAAAAGACATCTTTTTTGGGTGTTAGTTCTAGAAGGCCTGTAGGTCTTCGTAGAACCATTCAACTTCAGCTTCTTCAGCGTTACTGATCAGGACACAGACTTGGATTACTGTGGTATTGAATGGTTTGCCTTGGAAACGAACAGAGATCATTCTGTCGTTTTTGAGATTGCTCCCAAGTACTGCATTTTGGACTCTTTTGTTGACTATGATGGCTATTCCATTACTTCTAAGGGATTCTTGCCCATAGTAGTAGATATAATAGTCATCTCTGTTAAATTCACCCACACCAGCCCATTTTAGTTCACTGATTCCTAAAATGTCGATGTTCACTCTTGCCATCTCCTGTTTGACCACTTCCCATTTGCCTTGATTCATGGACCTAACATTCCAGGTTCCTATGCAATATTGCTCTTTACAGCATAGAACTTTACTTCCATCACCAGTCACATCCACAAATGGGTGTTGTTTTTGCTTTGGTTCCATCTCTTCATTCTATCTGGAGTTATTTCTCCACTGATCTCCAGTAGCATATTGGGCACCTACTGACCTGGGGAGTTCATCTTTCAGTGTCCTATCTTTTTGCCTTTTCATATTGTTCATGGGGTTCTCAAGGCAAGAATACTGAAGTGGTTTGCCACTCCCTTCTCCAGTGGACCATGTTTTGTCAGAACTCTCTACCATGACCCATCCGTCTTGGGTGGCCCTACACTGCCTGGCTCGTAGTTTCACTGAGTGAAACAGGCTGTGGTCCATGTGATCAGACAGGTTAGTTTTCTGTGATTGTGGTTTTCATTCTGTCTGCCCTCTGATGGAGATGGATAAGAGGCTTCTGAAAGCTTCCTTATGGGAGAGAGGGACTGAAGGGGAACTGGGTCTTGTTCTGATGGGCCTGGCCATGCTCAGTAAATCTTTAATCCAACTTTTTGTTGATGGGTGGGGCTGTGTTCCCACCATGTTATTTGACCTGAGGCTAAACTATGGTGGAGTTAATGAAGATAACTGGACTGGAGTGACTTTGAGGAGATACCCCAAGTTGAAGGGCAAAGGAGAAGCCCCAGCAAGATGGTAGGAGGGGCAAAATCGTGAAATCGCATTTAGAATCAAATCCCATACCTGCCAGAGATGCTCAGAGGGCTCAAACAAACCTTGGGTGCACCAGAACCCAGAGACCCCACAGAGACTGAAACAGAGCTGTGTTTGAGTGTCTCCTGTTGGGTACGGGTCAGCAGTAGACTGCTGCAGGGGCAGGGGCTCTGGGTGCAGCAGACCTGGGTACGGCATAAGCCCTCTTGGAGCAGGTTGCCATTAACCCACTACAGAGCTGCCAGACCTTACACAGGACTGGGGAAACAGACTCTTGGAGGGCACAAACAAAACCTCTGTGTGCACCAGGGCCCAGGATAAAGGAGCAGTGACCCCACAAGAGACTGATCCAGACTTGCCGGTGAGTGTCCAGGAGTCTCTGGTGGAGGCAAGGGTTGGCAGCGGCCTGCTGCAGGGTTGGAGGCACTGAGTGTAACAGTGCGCGCTTGGGACCTTTCGAAGGAGTCACCATTATGTTCATTAACTCCACCATAGTTTGGCCTCAGGTCAAACAGCAGGGAGGGAACACAACCCCACCCATCAACAGGATCTCTTGATAAAGCAACAAAAATTTGATTCCTCAGTACTTCCCAATACACATCATCCTGAAGCTTATTTCTGCCATTTTGAATAAAATCCAGAGAAATCAAATGTTTCAGAAAAGATACTCACAATGCCTAGCAGATTTTAGGAAACAAATATATCATGATAAGGTCGATTTTCAGGCATTAAAAACTGGAACAAGCACTACCTCCAGCTTCCTTTCTAGCATCAGAATCTTTAAAAGATTATCTGGCCTATGATTTCATCATCTAATAATCACCCCTCCATTTCATAACAAATGATAAACTTCAGAGTAACAGAAGTGAGCTTTTTCAAGAAATAGTTTACTGATCAAGAACATTCTGCCTCAACTCATACTGCTCTTCCTTTTACTCTCCTTGCCAGAAGAGCCTGCCCATATAAAAAGCTTACTCATGCCTTCAAAACCAGCTCAAGTCTTAACTCCTCCAAGAAACTTTTTAACCAGATACTCCAAACTAAACAAATTCTTATCCTTCCCTACATAAATTCACTCATTTAACAATCTAGTAATACATAGTCCTCAGATAATATAAACCAAATTATATAACTTTTATCTAATTTTCATGTATCCTTAGCTAGCCTCTCCATTCAGTTTATAAAAATAATAAGAAACAAGAGTTTGTGTTTAATGAGTAATTAAGATAAACCAGGTTCTGTTCAAAGCATGAACACACAATTCATTTACTGCCTACCTCAGTTCAGTAGAGTGGTAAGTTATTATAAACGTTATTTATAGCAAAGAATTACTCAGAATTGTCTTTGTAAGCCTCCCTCTCCCTGCCTAGCACTCTAACCTAGGGCCAGGACATGCATGTAGAGGTAAGGGAAAATAACAAAGATTACTTTATCACTATCCATTTATTCACACAAATGTTTCTAAATAAGATATCCAGGAGCTAAATGAATTTTATCATTTTGCATAGCTCTGATTCTAGGTACTTACCTTTTTCTGCAGACACAGTACTACTTCCTTCCTTTGGACACCCAATGAAGGGTATACTTTGAAGTCTTTGCCCTACGTTTTCTTCTTCCTTCCTCAGGGAAATGATCTAGTCTCTGTAGCTCAGTGGGTAAAGAACCTGCCTGCAATGCAGGAGACCAGGTTTGATCCCTGGGTCAGGAAAATCCCCTGGAGAAGGAAATGGCAGCCCACTCCAGTATTCTTGCCTAGAGAATCCCATGGACAGAGGATCCTGGCAGGCTACAGTACATGAGGTCACAAGAGTTGGACATCACTTAGCAACTAAACCACCACCACCATGGCTTGAAGTATCACCTCTATTAGACAACTCTTGAACCTACATTTCTAGCCAGACCTCCCAATTCTGTAATACCTTTACAGAGACGTTATGCTGGCATCTCCGTCTCAGGGTATTCAAAAATGGAAATCAGATCCTGTCCCTTAAACTCATCTTTCCTGTTGCATCCTTAATCCACTTTCCACTTTAAACCACCTTGGTATCTTGAGACAAACCAGCCTTCAAATATTTGATTAACTGAACTTATTCTAAACTAAAAGTAGTCATCCTGTCTTAAAAGAGGTAATATCATGTTTCAACTCCTATTTTTCACTCAAATCAATGATTAAGATTTTTTTTCCTTCAAAATAGAACCATTTGAAAGTTTATGAATCCACATCAAGCAAATATTAGCAGTGGCTAGCAGAAGTCAGGTAAGCAGACTGACTCAACTACTCTGTGTGCCTCTCATTTTGTGAAAAACCACAAGTAGCCATGGGAGTTTTGACAGTAGTTTTAAATTGTTTCTATTCTTAAGTATATTATCTAATTTATATTTATAAATGAACCATCAATTTGAGAAAGGATAGGTGGCTCAGAGGTTAAAGCATCTGCCTGCAATGCAGGAAACCTGGGTTTGATCCCTGAGTTGGGAAGATCCCTTGGAGAAGGAAATGGTAACCCACTCCAGTATTCTTGCCTGGAGAATCCCATGGACAGAGGAGCCTGGTGGGCTACAGTCCATGGGGTCGCAAAGAGTCGGACATGACTGAGCGACTTAACTAACTAAAGGAATATGAACAAAAGTCAGACAATTCTCAGAAATAATATAAACCATTAATAAAAATCTGAAAGATGCTCAACTCCATTAATTTTTAAAATATAAAATTTAAAGAGATATAGTTTATTCATCTATCAGACTGACAAAGCCTGAGGTCTGAAAATAATATTTTGGCAAGTGTGTGGATAAACAGGCTGTTGATAGAGAAAAATCAGCATTTTGAAGAACAACTTGGAAATAACTAGCAAAAATTTTAACACATGCAGTTTTATTCTACAATTCTAATATTTACAAACTTATTCTATAGTATATTTGAACATATGCACAAAGACAATTTGTTCAAGTGGGTTCACTGCATATGATTGCAATAAATAATTTGAGAACATTAAATGGAATTGGTTAAATAAATTATGATAATCTATAAAATACCATGTGACTATCAAAACAGCTGTGATAAATTATATGTACTCACAATGGAAAGATGTCCCAAAACAAGCTGGAAAACAGAATGCACAGCATAATCTCACTTGTATATGTATATATTATATAAAGATTTAATTGTATACATAAAACAGCAAGTCCATAGCTATTAAAAGTGATTATCATCTCTGGGGAGTGGGTTGAAATGTATGATCTCACTTTATTTTACATATTGTTTGAAATTTTTAAAATATTTTTTATTTTCTTAAAATCAAATCAACAATTAATGTCACTCCCCAAATTTAAATCCATATAAATATTTGACCCATCAGGGTTTAAAATGCTGCTAATAGAGAAATTCTAAGGCTTGAGGGGCAGGGACTAGCAGAGAAGGAACCCTGCCCTGTCACCCTTTCTATTCACATTTCCTTTTCTCCCACCTCAAGGGCCGACCTGGACTCACACTAATACTCTGAAATGAGATGGGACTCCAGAGATTTCTGAGGGAAGATACCTTCCCAGACAGTGACTGTATCTATAGAAGGAGGGGCAAAAGAAATGGCTAAGGGCAGGAAATATCCATTAGCAGTGACGGAAAGGAAAATAAACTCCTCAATCTGGCTGAGACAACCACTTCTGTTTAAGAGAAGATCTTTGTGTTCTTATACTTATTTTACATCTTCTTCCTTACAAAGGTGACTAATTGCTGTTGTTAAAGGTCATTTCCAAAATAAGTTTTCCAACCAGTTCTGACCAACTATGGACTCAGAAATCAGGTAACAGAGTTTGCTAGAACTACACATGAATTAAAGATAAACAGGCTCTAAACAAAGACTTCGGGGACTCTGAGAAACTTATTTACTTTGAAATACAGATTTTGATTATTTATTTTATCCTCTAGTCTTCAGCTGTGTTTTGGAAGTAAGGGTTCAAGACAGTTGACTTCTATGTAGTTGGGGTGTCATTAATAAAGGGGGCTTCCCTTGTGGCTCAGCTGGTAAACAATCCACCTGCAGTACGGGAGACCCAGGTTCAATCCCTGGGTTGGGAAGATCTCCTGAAGAAGGGAAAGGCTACCCATTCCAGTATTCTGGCCTAGAGTCAGACACGACTGAGCGACTTTCACTTTCACTTCACTAATCGCCACAATACACACAATCTCCTGGATATACAACATTGTGTAACTTTGAAACAACTAACAACACCCTTCAAACCAAAAGCTTTCAAGAATTAACCAAAAAGATCCTCAAATTTTAGTTTTTACGTGAAAAGTCATGCTATGAGTAAAAAATTATAAATAAAACTTGCAATTTGTTATTCTATTCCCTGAATTTGTATATGATAATATTATCATCTTAATTAGACCTTAATATAAGGATATATCTTGGTAATTTTTTTACTCACTCACTTTGCAGCTGAAAAACAAATATTCTATATTCAGTTTCCATGAGGTTATCATTTTAAAAATTTACTCTGCTCAGGGCTCCTCTGTAAGTTTTATTGGCTATTACTGACCAGTAATAAATAAATCCTGAAAACCTGTACGATCAATCTCCGGATTTCCCGAAGACATGGAAGTAGCTGAACCCCTAGATGGTTCCATTATTAGCATTCTCATATATTCAAACATTCCAGTAATCATTTCACTCAGAGGAAATGAAAAATAACTCCCTTTGAGAGTTCTAGTCTACTGACTTGTTAAAACTAAGTTGGGACTACTCTAAACACATAGAACCAAAACTATGAGAAAAGCAGTACTATTATTTTGATTAATAGTAACACAATAATTCCAGAATTTGTTTTTCCACCTACAGCAGTAATTATACCTTCTCTCTCCAAATTAAGTTATTATCTCCGCTATTAGACCAAGGTTTCCTAAGGATAGAAAACATGTCCAATGAATCTTAGTAACTCCACAGTGCATGGCTTTGGCATAATTATACCTCCAAGATAACATGTTTGCAACTAGGCAAAACTACCTCAATTTTTAGTTTTGGCTATACAACAACTATCCAACTGACTACAAAATTAAACTGAAAAATTTCTGCCAAAAAACGAGTTTAAAGGAAGTTATTTCTTAATGTCATCTGCAACAACAGGTGGAGAAGGCAATGGCACCCCACTCCAGCACTCTTGCCTGGAAAATCCCATGAATGGAGGAGCCTGGTGGGCTGCAGTCCATGGGGTCGCTGAGGCAGACATGACTGAGTGACTTCACTTTCACTTTTCACTTTCATGCACTGGAGAAGGAAATGGCAACCTACTCCAGTGTTCTTGCCTGGAGAATCCCAGGGACGGGGGAGCCTGGTGGGCTGCCGTCTATGGGGTCACATAGTGTTGGACACGACTGAAGTGACTTATCATATCATACACAAAATGGATGAACAGGTCCTACTGTATAGCAGAGGGATTTGTATTCAATATCCTATAATAAAGTATAATGGAAAAGAATATGAAAAAGTATATATACATATATATATGTATATACATGTATATACATATACATGAATCACTTTTTAATAACAGCATTGTAAATCAACTATACTTCAATAAAAAAATTTTTTCAAAAAAAGAGGTTACTTCTCACGATTCTTTTTAATAGGAAAAGCAAAGACACAATGTGAATCTCAAACTGTCCAACTGCTAACTCCTTAAAAAGAAGAACTCAAGTACTGATTTTAGTGAAATAAGACATAAAAAGCCATTACCTCTCTCTCTCCCCTTTCTTTACATAAGCAAGTCAAAGGGAGAATCAAAATCTGCTCTTTTCAACTAGATCAGTAACCTTGCCAGTTTAGTTTACATCCCTTATAAGCCTAAAATTATCTAAACTTCAAGTAATACTGCAACTTAAAACATGTTACAATTGCTTAACAATGAATCTTTATTTCTTGAAATCAGCCCTAAAGCTATCTTTACATACATGAAGTAAAATCATATATGACCATTAACAGGTAACTTAAAAGATTCTCCAAATCATATCCAACTTCGCATTAGGGGGAAAAAAAGATGTACACTAACTTGGGCTTTCAAGAATGACAAAAAGTAATTCTTGAATCAAAGAACAGAACTGCTCAGTGTTCAAACACATGAATGGAACAGAAGTCATTTAGCTGAGATAAACCTACCACTTAATTTTATAGACTTCAGAGTTATAAAAACTTGGAGATAGAAGTGACCTTTGAAATTACTTATTAATTAAGTAATTAATTAATCTCTTCAGTTTCAAGTCGCAACAGAGAAGCTATGGGACCTGCATTTTAAAATACTGACCTTAAGTTCACAATTAAAGATGAAAATGTCTTGAAGAATCGTTAAAGTACAGGTCAATGATATTATTCTTAATGATCTCATTACTCTTTCAAAATTAATGGAACCCTGACTCCCACGTACACACAAAAATTACCTTTTCACCAATAATCCCATATGAGGGAATCCAAAATATAGAGGGAAAGACTGTGTGTTCATTACAGCATTTCCTATTAGAGCAAAATACTGAAAACAACATCAACATCCATAAAAGGAGAATAATCATTAGCAGCAGTATGCAGTATACTAAAGATCAGTATACTGATCAGTCTTCGGACCTGTAAAGACCTATACCTGAATGCCAACTTTTCCACATGAGAGCTGTGAGGCCTATGACAATTTACTTAATATTTCAGACTCAGTTACCTCACCTGTAGAATGGGGAGATATTACAATCTTCCTCACAGGGTTGTATACTGGATTTAACACATGTATTAGAGCACGGCACAGCACTTACAGCTCAGTGAGTACTCAATAAATAGTACTTTTATTGGCCACTATTAATATTGCACTGATTCACTGGAATAGTATACAGACATTTTAGATATTATAGGAAAATCTGTAGGTAGTGGCATGAAAAGACTGTCAACACACTGTCAACCAAAAACAAATTGAAAAACAGTAAGTAGCATGATCTTGCTTATGTGTAAAAAACAAAACCATACACATATATAAATACAGAAGGAAAAGTATTAGAAGTGGTTATTTATGGGTTAAAAAAAGGAATTTGTTGGTAGAAGATTTACTTTAGGTACTTTTTCTTTTCCTTCAAACAAACATGTATTTAAGCATTTTGAAAATTTTTAATTGATGATTTAAAAATAGTATGGTAACAAAGAAAAATGGCATAATGTACATAAAAGGTTGTACNAAAAGGTTGTACATATACCACGATTACAACATAAAAATTATGTGCCATATAGACAGTGACTAGAAAAAAAAATACCAAAATTATACCAGGAGGTCTATATGAAATTTTTTGTCTCTATTTCCAAAAATTTTTAGTCAAAAAACTCATTTGATTCTGAACAAATCCCAAAATTTGGGCTGTATTTTAATATCATCTTTCACTGCTGTGTCCTATGACAGAAGTCAATTTTGAAAAAGTCATAAACATAAGATTTTTTTCTCACCTCATTAGCTCTCTGATCAATAAGATCTTAACCATAGTCATTTCCCCAGACTACTTTCTTATTGTTGATGCAATTTTACCCAGAAGCCAAAACACCACCAACTGCCTGGTAAACATCTCCCAATCAGACAAAAGTCAGTAAAAAAAAAAAATGAAGGGTTTGGCAAGAAAGGCTACTAAACAGATAAATAGAGCTTCCACATAATGAGATTAGTATTATCCCTATATTTCATATTAGCAAGAAGTAATAAAGAAACCAACAATGATCAATGTTGGGAAAAAAAAAACTACACTTCCAAAAAATTTAATAGAATTATACTATGTTTTTAAGTTCATAAAAAGCATTAAAACCATTGTTTCTACACAGACACTGTACTTATCAGTTTATCAGCAATTTTCTTAAGACATTGTATTCTTCTGGCAACTCAGATAAGCGCCCCAACAGATATATGGCAATGTGTAGAACCATGAGTCATGTTCAAATCCTCAGCCTCTATATGGTAAGTCTTTTTCCATCATTCACATATTAATTTTTCATATGGTTTACTAAAAGCAGTCACATTTCTAATCTCCTTTGAGCACTCACCCTGCAAATCTATGAACTCTTTTATACTCCGTTCTATTACACAGGCAAAGCAGGGCATTAGCCTCTGTTTACAGATCAGTTAGTATGATCACTGATCTTTCCAAAGATGACAAAACTGCTAAATACTAAAACTGCAGCATATCCAGAAAAAGATGACCAAACTCACAAAAGGAGAAAAACAAAGTAATATGAAGAGTGGTTGAAGGAATTAGGATGATTAATTTAGAAAGAAGAGAAAGCAACATATACACACACACAAAATTTTTGTCATCAGACATGTGAAGGACCGTCATTTAAAGGAATCAGACTTGTGCTATAAGGCCCAGGAGTTAAAAATAAAAGAGATTCAGTATTCAATAAATAAACAATTAGCGGTAATCAGTTCTGCGCCAGATGCTTGTTTTACACCAGGTAAGAAAAATCCAAACCCTCAAGAGGTTCAGACTAGTAGAGAAGATAAGAAATAAGTAACACTACATGAAAAGGACTCAAAGAGCTATGGGGACACAGAGAGTGATGACTCTAAGTCTCTTTGGGGGTGCAGGCGAGTAGAGAAAAATTCACTGGACAGAGGAGTACGAGTTTCAAAAGTAGATAAGATGGGAAGTGGCATTACCAGGAAGAAAGAACAGCATGAACAAAGGCCTGGAGACCTGAAGTTAACCTGGAGAGGTGGACCACCAGGTACACGTTAGAAGAAATGAGGCTTTAAACTGGGAGTGCGGGAGTCTGTGGTAAAAGACACAAAGGCCTCACCATTTCCATGCCAAGAAGTTCACACTCGAATATGCAAGCTATGGAACACTACTATGAGATTATAAGCAGCACAGTGGCGTGCTCAGAAAAATATCTAAGAAAGCTCATTTGGGCAGGAGGACAGACTTCTAGAGGCTAACTGTGGAGATAAAGAGATTAATTACAGAGCCACTGCTGTTACTCTCAGTCAGGTGGTGATGATTCAAGAAATACTTAGGAGGTAAAAATCAAGAACTATTGGCTATAGTTGGGGTTGCTTCCTAGGGGTGCAGTGGTAAGAACTATTGGCTATATTTGGGGTTGCTCCCCAGGGAACTCCTGCCAATGCAAGAGACACAGGAGACGAGGGTTCAGTCCCTGGGTTGGGAAGATCCCTTGTAGGAGGAAATGGCAACCCATTCCAGCAACCCATCTTGCCTGGAGAATTCCACAGACAGAGGAGCCTGGTGGGCCACAGTCCATGGGCTGGCAAAGAGTCAGATACGACTGAGCATGCATACACAGACCGGCTAGGGGAAAGAGGGAGGGGAAGAGTCCAGGGTGACTTCTAAATCTCAACTTGGTTGAGTAATGAACAGTGATGTCCAAGGCGGGTAACCAAGGAAGACAAGTCCATGTAATCAATCAATCAGTGTAAGAGTGCCAGACCAGAAATTGGTTTGTTATTGTCTGGAGAGAGGAGATGAAAGAAGAGCAAAGATAAGTTTACCTTTGGTCTTGTGTAATGTACGGTACCTCTTCAGTGAAGCTAGAGTGTGACACGTGAAGAGGGGACCAGGAGAGTCACTAGCTTAAATCAGCAACTGAAGACAAGTAAAATGTACAGAATAAGATCGAACTTAGACACCAATATGTAGTGAGAAGATGAAAGAAAAACCTGAAAACAAATGAAGAACTGATTACAGGAGTACGAGATGAATCAAGAGACACCAAAAAAAGGCAAGAAAAGAGAAAAAAATTCAAGAAAGATGGGGAGGGTGAAAATTAAATGTACTGCATAAAACAAAGTTATGCTCTGTTAGTTTAAAAAACTAACAGAAGTTATTTGAAAAGGGAACAGACTACCTTGTGAGGTAATGAATCACATCATCAAATTAATGATTCTGGCTGATAATCACCTATGCAGGATGTTAACAAGAGGAGTCTTACCTTAAATGAGAAGTATAGCTACATGGCCTCTATAGTACACCTCTGAAGTCTAGGTCAAGGCTAGCCTCAGTGTCATTATGACCTTTTATCAAATATTCTTCTGCAATTTGATCAGAAAATCGAATATTTGATTATTTAAAAAAAAGCTTTAAAAAAACAATTTTTACGTTTCATGTAACTCAGAAGTAATCAATACTGGATTAAAACTTCTCACTAATTCTACTCTTGGGATACAAAAAGTTGCCATTGAAAGTGTAGACAGCTGATCGAGTCTCTTGAAACTGGAACTTCAGATTTCAAATGAGCTCTCACATTGTTTTCCGACCAGTCTCCATCCTGGCACCCTAATTCCACCTGTGCACCATTCCTCATCACTCTAGTCAGAGAAGACTCACACTGCACAGGCGGCTCTGTCCTGTCCTCTTTCTCTTGGTCTCTGCACATCTTTCCAGTAATCTGCTTCTCCTTCCTTCCCGAAGACCGTGTACCTAATCACTTCCAACCCTCTTCCACTGCTGACCATTTTCTCGCACCAATCCTCCCCTCTTTCCTCTACCACCTCTTGTCTACCCAATGTTGGAAAAACACCTCGTTTATCCTGCTGTCCCACACTCTATTGTTCTCCTTTTACTACCAAGAATCTCCAAATCCCACCACCTATTTGCTATAGTCCCCCACAGAAAGGTGTCTAAGTCTACCCTTAATGGAAATAAAAAATTTAAGCCACTGACAAAAGACAAATGATTTACTGAAACAGCTTGTTCAGTCACTGCTGACTCCCTTTTCAGTTCCCTTAATGTCTTTGCAGCCTGCGAATGAACTGACCAACCCTTCCTAGCTGCAGTTACTCCTCTTCCTTTTGCAGTGAGGCTGGATGGATTGTGGAAAGCACTCTGCAGAGAATCAGAAGATTCATGCTTTAGACCCAACTATACCACTAATTATCTGTGCATCTCCTCACCTCTGCTCCTACTCAGATCTCACTGCTGACATGCTGACACCCAGTCTAGGTTAGGTCCCTGCAGTCTAAGCTTTCTCAAAACCTAGTCTTCTCAATAGTGCTTATCAGAACAACTTAATTACTATATAATTAGTATTTAAATGGCTCTTTCCTAAACAGGCAGGACTGCAAACTCCATGAAGGCAAAGTGCACATTTCAGCCATGCTTCTCACCTCTTATCAGCACAAAATAAAAGTCCATCAAATGAATTAATGGTGAAATAGTTGTCATGACTTCCTAAGAGACTTCTTGTTTTTATTAATCTAAATTTACTAGCACTTTACTTACAAAATTACTGACAAAATTTTAAACAGAAACTCCACCAACTACCTACCACAAACATGATGAACTATATGTGAAAATTTACATATAAAATTAAATATGTCTTCTATGATAGCTATATTTTTCTTGCTTATCCACAAGAATAGAAAGGGGTGGATCGTACTTACATTGTAATCAGGACCAACAAGTGTACTCCAGGTTGAATGTACAAGTGTAAGCTTGATACTAAAAACCTATTGTTTATGTAGATGATTTGATAGTACTTTGGGTTTAAAACTTTTTAACACTGGTAAAACCTATGTGCTACATATACTCGAGGAAATCAAAAAAGAAAGCTTTTATCAGACAAGTTACATTGCAGGTTGATTTTAAATATAAACCAGGGGAAAATAAGTAATAGTTTAGTTGAATAGAAGCTGCCACTGTGCCTGATAAAATGACTTTCAAATATAAAAATTTCAGATCTCATGCAACTAGGTGAAAGTTGTCAAGTTTTATGATACACCGCCTTGGTCAAACAATTT
>SJYQ01000796.1:492285-530614 GCA_006410935.1 Redunca redunca | reverse complement strand
CATAAGTTGGTTGTATATTTTTGAGATTAGTTGTTTGTCAGTTGCTTCATTTGCTATTATTTTCTCCCATTTAAAGCAATTTTTAAAATTAACTTTTATTGGGATATAGTTGCCTTACCATATTGTGTTAGTTTCTACTGTACAGCAAAGTGAATCAGCTATAATTATACATATGCTCAGGCATTCAGAGGTGTCTGACTTTTTGTGATCCTTTGGACTGTAGCCCACCAGGCTCCACTGTCCATGAGAGTTTTCAGGTGAGAATACTGGAGTGGTTGCCATTTCCTCTTCCAGGAAAACTTCCCGACCCAGAGCTCAAATCCACATCTCCTGTGCCTCCTGTGTTGCAGATGAATTCTTTACCACTGAGACATAGGGGAAGCCCACATTTACATATATCCCCCCTTTTTTGGATTTCCTTCCCATTTAGGTCACACAGAGCATTGAGTGGAGTTCACTCTACTATACAGCAGGTTCTCATCAGTTATCTATCAACACACAGTATCAATAGTGTACATGTCCGTTTCCATCTCCCAATTCCTCCCTTTCAACCCCCTTTCCCCTCTTGGTGTCCATATGTTTGCTCTCTATGTCTCTGTCTCTATTTCTGCTTTGCAAATAAAATCATTTAAAATAACTGAAATAGTGAGTTTTGAGCAGATGAGTGTGCTTTGATGATTAATAAAGTTAATCTTAAAAAATCTTCACATTTTTCATTTAAAGAACACCTTCAAACTTTGCCTGACAAGCTGGCAAACTCCTTCATGAAACTGCCACATTTCCTAACACCTTCATGCTCTATACTACTGAATTAGTTTTCCCTTTCATTCCTGAGAGGTGTTATCTTCTGATCCTAGGCGTCTTGTATAAAGAGACTTCTCCTTCTCTAGTTATCACAAATCTCTAACTTAGAGCTGCAGATTTACTACCCCACGTGTGGACCTCTCAGTTGAGATGTTGATTATATTCAATGCCTGTTACAAATGTCCAGGGCATTTGTACTTCTTTTTTAAGATTCCACATGTAAGTGATATCATAGGATATTTTTCTTTCTCTGTCTGACTTACTTCAAAAACAAACTTATGGTTACCAAAAGGGAAAGGTGGAAAGGAGGGATGAATTAAGAGTTTGGAATTAGCATATACACATGGTGTGTGTGCCTGTATGGTCCGATTCTTTGCCACCAGTGTCTCTTGCCTCTAGCAGTATCAGGCTGATTCTTTACCACTGAGCTCCCTGGGAAGCCCTTGTATATAAAATAGATAATCAAAAAAGAGAGCTATATATCTTGGGGCTTTCCTGGTGGCTCAGATAGTAAGGAATCTGTCTGCAATGCAGGAGACTCAGGTTCAATACCTGGGTCAGGAAGATACCATGAAGAAGGGAGTGATAATTCACTCCAGTATTCTTGCCTGGAGCATCTCATGGACAGAAGAGCCTGGAGGGCTGCAGTCCATGAGGTTTCAAAGAGTCAGATATGACTGAGTGACTATCACAACACACTATATATATCTCAGAGAAATCTACTCAATATTCTGTAATAAACTTCATGGGAAAAGGATCTGAAAAAGGATGAATATTTGCATATAGACAAACCGAATCACTTTGCTGTACACCTAAAACGAACACAACATTGAAAATCAATTATGTTCCAATATAAAATAAAAATTAGATTCGAAAAAGCCCAAAGAACAAATGTCCAGGCTGCTAAAGAACTGGCACTTCACTCTGGAATGAAGATGTTAGTTCCTGGCTGTCTGGAAGCTCTCAGCATTTGAGAGCAAGCAGTGCTGCTGTTTGCTGTTGGATGAGTTGTAAATCCACAAGTTTCTCATTAAATGTTTAATGTGCTTTGCTTTCGAAAGATGTAATCCCCTGAGTTATTATTCCAATTCACATTCCTGTAGCAGCCTCTGCTAAATTATAACTAGTATGCGAAAAGATCGTAATAGCTGCCATGGATTGAGTAGCTGTGTGCCAAGCACTTTTATTAGCACTTTCATACATTACCTCATCTAATTCTTGGCTTGATGTAGTGGGTACTGTAATTATCTGTGTTTTAAAGACAAGAACACTGAGAAAGAGAGAGGCTAAGTCACACTGAAGTAGAGAGAAGGCACCTAGAATTATTTAAATGGCAGAGCCAGAACTGTACTATTATAATTTTTTTATTCTAGTAGAATCGGTTTACAACATGTTAGCTTCTGCTGTACGACAACGTGAATCAGCCATATGTATACATTTATTCTTTCCCTCTTGAGCCTCCCTCCCCTTCCCATCTCACTCCTCTAGGTCATCACAGCACTGGGAAGAGTTCACTGTGTGTACAGGAAGCAGTTTTTCCACTATCTATTTTATACCTGTTAGTGTATATATGTCAATGCTAGTCTCTCAGCTCATCTCAGCCACTCCCCACTCTACTGTGTTCACAACTGCATCCTCTACGTATTTATCTTTATTCTTGCTCTGCAGATAGGTTCGGCTGTGGCATTTTTCTAGATTCCATAATCTATACATTAATATGTGATATTTTCCTCTTCCTCTTCCTGATTTACTTCACTCTGTATGACAAACTCTAGTTTCATCCACATCACTACAAATGATCCAATTTTGTTCCTTTTCATATCTGAGTAATACTCCACTGTATATATACATGTACCATATCTTCTTGATCCATTTATCTGTTGATAGACATCTAAGTTGTTCCATATCATGGGCAGAGCCAGGACTTTAAAAGATCTGTCCCCCAAATGGTACTGAGTGCTCCTGCAGAATCAGTTAACTTTGACCCATTCAGGTTCAAAATAGCAAAATGGCTTTTAATCTTGGAACCAGATATCTTTCTGAAATGATCAGCTTAGATATATTTCTAAGCAGCAAATATGATTCATTGATGACACCTACTTCTGCTTCATTGATGGCACTAAAGCCTTTGACTGTGTGGATCACAACAAACTGTGCTAAATTCTTAAAGAGATGGAAATACTAGATCACCTTACCTGCCTCCTGAGAAATCTGTATTCAGGTCAAGAAGCAACAGTTAGTACCAGGCATGGAACAATGGACTGGTTCAGTATTGGGAAGGGAGTACATCAAGGCTGTGTATTGTCACCCTGCTTATTTAACTTATATGCTGAGTCAGTTCAGTTCAGTTCAGTCACTCAGTCATGTCCGACTCTGTGACCCCATGAATTGCAGCACGCCAGGCCTCCCTGTCCATCACCAACTCCCGGGGTTCACTCAGACTCATGTCCATCGTCAGTGAAGCCATCCAGCCATCTCATCCTCGGTCGTCCCCTTCTCCTCCTGCCCCCAATCCCTCCCAGCATCAGAGTCTTCCAATCAGTCAACTCTTTGCATGAGGTGGCCAAAGTACTTGAGTTTCAGCTTTAGCATCATTCCTTCCAAAGAAATTCCAGGGCTGATCTCCTTCAGAATGGACTGGTTGGATCTCCTTGCAGTCCAAGGGACTCTCAAGAGTCTTCTCCAACACCTGATGCCAAATGCTGGGCTGGATGAAGCACAAACTGGAATCAAGAGTTCCCAGAGAAATATCAATAACCTCAGATATGCAGATGACTCCATCCTTATGGCAGAAAATGAAGAGGGACTAAAGAGCCTCTTGATGAAGGTGAAAGAGGAGAGTGAAAAAGCTGTCTTAAAATTCAGCATTCAGAAAACTAATATCATGGCATCTGGTCCCATCACTTTATGGCAAATAGATGGGGATAAGTGGAAACAGTGACAGACTTAATTTTCTTAGGCTCCAAAATTACTGCAAATGGTGACTACAGGCATGAAATTAAAAGATGCTTGCTCCTTGGAAGAAAAGCTATAGCAAACCTAGACAGTGTACTGAAAAGCAGAGATATTATTTTACCTACAAGGGTCCCTTTGGTTAAAGCTATGGTTTTTCCAGTTCACATGTATGCATGTGAGAGTTGGACCATAAGGAAGGCTGAAAACCAAAGAACTGATGTTTTTTAACTGTGGCATTGGAGAAGACTCTTGAGAGTCCCTCCCTTAGACTTCAAGGAGATCAAGCCTGTCCATCCTAAAGGAAATCAATCCTGAATATTCTTTGGAAGGACTGATGTTGAAACTCCAATACTTTGGTCACTGATGAGAAGAGTCAACTCATTAGAAAAGATCCTGATGCTGGGAAAGATTGAAGGCAGGAGGAGAAGGGGATGGCAGAGGACGAGACATTGGGTGGCATCACTGATTCAGTGAATATGAGTTTGAGCAAGCTCCAGGAGATGGTGATGGACAGGGATGCCTGGCATGCTGCAGTCCATGGGGTCACAAAGAGTCAGACACAACTGAGTGACTGAACAGCTACAATAGATATACTTTTGGATTTTTTTCTACAATCAGTAAATTATAACATCTTTAGAGGTTATCATAACTTTGAGTGACTTAATTATATGATCAGTTGGAAAAGAGGTACTTTTTCCTGTTTTTTTTCTTTTACATTTTTGTCCTTATCTGGATAAAAAGAGACAGAATTGTTTGGGAAAATAAGAAATTCATCCTCTTAATAAGGAAGATTTTTCCCTTGCTTCTAGTGAGGGCCCCCTAAGCCAAATACTCATTTAGGTGTCAATATACATTTTCTCTGAATTCTTTCTAACATATCTTATGAAGCTCTATTTTCTTGCAACTTAGAGTATTTTATATTCTAGGGGAAATGAGGTACATTTTTTTCCCAGGTTGCCACAGTTTATAGCATAGAAAAAGGAAATCGAATTCTAAATCACTTATTGGCTCCTGGGGATTTGTTTGCATAAAAGTCACTAAAGTGATATTTAAATGAAAAACGATTAGTGATTTGGGAGAATTTAAATTACCTAGCACTATGAATTAATGTAATAAAGTTGCCAAATAGTTCCAGGAAGGCAATAAGGAAAATCTGGCTGATCTGTAAGAGTTCTGTTGATACAAAGCAAGGAAATAGCTTCCCATTTCTAAGGTATTTCTGAGTGTTGGTATCTGGTCAAATATTAGAAAATCAGAAACATAACAATTACTTCAGTGAATAACATGAGATCAAATGAACTGAGTTTAAATGGTTGCTACAGGAAGAGCTTTAAAAATAGGTTAATTCTTAGCCTGGTGACTACATATAATACAAACTGCCCCCATTTATCAAATGGACTCTGAATACAGTAGAAATGAATTATTTTGTGTGTATTTGCTTCTGGATAACTCCGCCCCCCCCACCCCCACCCCCCGGCACATACACACATTTTTTAAAATACAATTTTAAACATAGGATGGTGTGTTACATACTGACTGTACTAACTGCATAGGCAGTTACCAAGTGTTGGGATAGTTTTTCTGAGAACTCTGCATCACCAGCCCAAGACATGTCCTTTTCCTTGAGCACATTACCTGAATGAGAACTGAGATTTATCATATTCTTTATCTTGCGTGGGAAGGGTGAACTGTGAGTCATCCCTGATTCCTGGGAAAGCTCTTATCTTCTCTAGCTGGCTTCCTGGCTTGATTGAAGCCATTATTCCCATAATGTGTCTTCTGAGCTAAGTTAGAGGCTTATCAACAGGTCTTCTAAAAAGAGTTCCATGATCATATAAATATGAAAAAAAAAAAACTGGTTAATCTATATGAATTCAGTTCAGTTCAGTCACTCAGTCGTGTCTGACTCTTTGTGACCCCATGAATCACAGCAGGCCAGGCCTTCCTGTCCATCACCAACTCCCAGAGTTTACCGAAATTCATGTCCATTGAGTCGGTAATACCATCCAGCTATTTCATCCTCTGTTGTCCCCTTCTCCTCCTGCCCCCAATCCCTCCCGGCATCAGAGTTTTTTCCAATGAGTCAACTCTTTGCATGAGGTGGCTGAAGTATTGGAGTTTCAACTTCAGCATCAGTCCTTCAAATGAACACCCAGGACTGATCTCCTTTAGGATGGACTGGTTGGATCTACTTGCAGTCCAAGGGACTCTCACGAGTCTTCTCCAACACCACAGATCAAAAGCATCAATTCTTCGGCACTCAGCTTTCTTTATAGTCCAACTCTCACATCCATACATGACCATACATGACCATTGCCTTGACTAGGCAGACCTTTGCTGGCAAAGTAATGTCTCTGCTTTTGAATATGCTATCTAGGTTGGTCAAACTTTCCTTCCAAGGAGTAAGTGTCTTTTAATTTCATGCCTGCATCACCATCTGCAGTGAATTTGGAGCCCCCCAAAGTATGAATTAATTCAACCCAAATGAAGTTTTGTAGACTGTGATGTGTAACAATGAGGAATAGAACATATTGATCATGGGAGGTTAGAAAGAGTCTAGCTTAAAGATTTTGGTAGCTCTTCCTGGATGACAGTCCTAAGTGTGAGCAGACAAAAGGAAACAAAACCTGATTGTTTTCCCTGGTACAAGCATACTGACTGCGAGGAAGTGAGGGAGGGGAAAGAAAGAGGGCAAGAGATCCTGCCTAGACCGTGCAGATCCTTGTTTTGTGGAAGACTCACCTCTTCCCACTTTAGAATTATGTCTAGTGTCAAGTCAAATGACATCAGCTGATCAGCCTTTGCCTAACTTTTTCTTAAATGTGCTTTCTTGAGATTGTTCAAAATAACGTCTTGATTGGACAACCCTGTTCCAAATTGTTTTCCTCTAAATTAGATTAACCAAGAATTCTCTGTCAGCCCATTGGGACTTTGTGTGCTGTCTTGATAAATTCACAGTGGGACTGATGGGGAGCTGGTCTTCGGAGGACCATAGCTCCCTGAAAATTTAAATTCTACCACTTAAGACTTTTTTCTCTTTATGGTAGAAAAACAGGTTAGAAACTGTTAAAAACACAGTTAAAACAGGTTAGAAAACACAGAAACTTATTTCAATATTTCTCAACATATGTGCCATTAGTCATCAATCCTGCAAGGTTTGGAGTAAAGATGTCCTATCTGTGGTCAAGTATATTTGTGAAACAGTGTATCTTTCTTCCAAAGAGTCACACTATTCATTAATATACTGAAGAGAACTCTTCCTTCATTGACATTTTTTTTACCCCATGTTTCCTAAACTCATGACATCATAGAATATTTTCTCCTTTGCTTATAATGATGATTAATATTCCATAGGATTTATATTCCACATAACACACTTAGGAGATGCTAAAATATTGAAAGAAAAGTGCTGGAGGGAGCAGAAATACATTCAGGGATAACACAAAGGTTTCTCAGTGTCTCAGAAAGAAAATAATTCTTACGATTGTAGGCAAAATTGGCTTGCAACTGTCCACTGTTAGTGATGGACAGGGAAGCATGGCATGCTTCTGTCCATGGGGTTGCAAAGAGTCAGACAGGACTGAATGAACTGAAAACTGAGGTCCTTTGAAGCCAACAGAAGCAACACAGCTGAGGTCTGTTGATAGGTACATGTAGGCAGTGCATTTAGTCACATGGCTGTGTTCCATACGCCCGGATGGACATGATCTCTGCATTCTATGTGTTTGGATCTTATCTAGTCTGGCTTAAATGGTTATAGCAGAGGTACTCAGCTCACAGGCCTATGAGAAGTCCATGAAATGATGAACAATAAGTACTTACCACACAGTTATAATAGACTGAGCATAATCTATTATATTCATATAATAGTGGAGCATAACAGAAATGTTATTATATAATATAAAAATTTATTCTTTCTTCCTTGCATTAACCTTGGGAGAATAGCAGATTTCTGAAACAGGTAAATTCTGTAAGAGCTAAATAATGAAAGGCCATTATTTAGAGCATTTTATTTCATAAATAGAGTGTTGTTTCTGGATTTATTGGCCCTGATGGACTTTATGTATTTCTGGTGAACCTGAAAATTCTACTCTGTTCCTAAATCAAATCAAATCAAATCATGTCAAGTCTAATCTAATCAAATGAACAGCTCTGTACCTGATTGTTTTTCAGGCATCAAGTTCAAGTGCATTGAATTTGAGAGATAACTTTGAGAGGCTTCCCTGAGTTATACTCTATTATAAATATTGCAAATATTTTGAATAAAAGATACTGTTTTCAAACAGAGATGGGGAAAGTCAGAGTTCATTTTTCTACTTGGCTTAGTCAAAAAATATAATTTTTATCGCTTTGTTATTCATTCCCTGGAAGANAGATACTGTTTTCAAACAGAGATGGGGAAAGTCAGAGTTCATTTTTCTACTTGGCTTAGTCAAAAAATATAATTTTAATCGCTTTGTTATTCATTCCCTGGAAGAACAATAAAGTTAACTAAGTTATCACAAGTAAGACTCACCTCTTAGGTGGAGCTATTTGGAAACTATTAAAACACTAATAAAGTTGGTATAACATTTAAAGGAGTAGCTAAGGAGTTCATATGCCACAACTCAGACCCGATGCAGCCAAATAAATAAGCAATAATAAAAACTTAAAGCCCGTAACTTTACTACATTTTATGGTATCAGGTTGATGTATATAAACATGTTCTAAATCTGGGGGATAACCTTCTTGTTTACTAGTACATCTGTTCTCAGACACTCGATATGCATGGTATTAGTGTGTCTAAGTGGGCATCACCAACAAATAAAAAAAAAATCATCTTTTTCTTTCGTTTGTTGGAAGTTAAAGTAAAATAACATTTTATACATTATATAACTTTTAAAACCACTGATCATTGAAGTGAGAAAGAAAAATTTACTTCATTACCTGGACCATCATTATCTAGATAAAACATAGTATTTGATCGACTCAACCTATTTCTCTAGGAGGCAGTTATTTATTATTTTCTGAGGTGTATTTTAGTGTTGGTAAATATTGAGCGATGAGAGGTACCTTTGGGAAATATCAGAGTGACTGTTCCCAAGGTCCTTTTTACCTGCATGTTGTTTAGTCTTTGTGTCCAGTTCTTTGCGACCCCATGAACTGCAAACATGCCAGGCTTCACTCTCTTTCACACTCTCCCAGAGCCTGCTCAAATTCATGTTCATTGAATAGGTGATGCCATCCAAACATCTCATCTGTTGTTGCCCACTTCTCCTTCTGCCCTCAATCTTTCCCAGCATCAGGGTCTTTCCTAGTGAGTCGGCTCTTCACAACAGGGGGCCAAAGTATTGGAGCTTCAGCTTCAGCATCAGTCCTTCCAATGTATATTCAGGGTTGATTTCCTCTAGGATTGACTGGTTTGATCTCCTTGTTGTTCAAGGGACTCTCAAGGGTCTTTTCTAGCACCACGGTTTGAAAACATCAATTGTTCGGTGCTCAGCCTTCTTTATGGCCCAACTTTCCCAACCATAGCTTTGACTATACAACCCTTTATCAGCAAAGTGATGTCTCTGCTTTTTAATAGGCTGTCTAGGTTTGTCATGGCATACAGTAGGTGTAAATGATGTGGCAGAAGAACATGATAGGCAGATGTCTCGGTGGACTTTAAGTGCGCACTTCCCTCAGTTCGTCCCAGCATCTCCTCCACTCTGTGGGTGAAGAACCAGAGGCAGAATTGGATGTCTCTGAAACAAGCATTTTGAAATTCGAAGAGGATCAAGCATGTCTTTATGTTTCCTCCAGGCTCTCTCTTTCCTTTCTCTCTCTCCTCAAAACAGAATCACAAACCCTTCAGCAAACTTGAGGAAATACACACTGTCCTCACTCCTTATCCAGCTGAACCTGTGGCAGAATGAATGTATTATCAGTCTGTTTCTGAGTGTTTAGTTTATTTTCTTTACTAGTCGAAGCCTGATGCGTAGCACTGTGATGTAATTGAATCAACGTCGTGGGGCTGAATTGATCACCACAGGACATATCTTTGAGAGAGAAATGTGAAAATTTACTTTTTTCCCTTTTCTGGGAACAAAAATTGGGGGCTGTTAAAAAGTAGATTTCTGAGATGATTCCTGAGGTGTGCTTATATAATAGATACCTGCTCTTTGGCTGTGGCCGAAATATGGCCTCTGTTCACTGGTGCTGAATAGAAACTCAGAGAGAGAGAGTTTTGTGTGAGACAGAAAAGAATAACTTTATTGCTTTGCCAGGCGAGAGGGCACAGCGGGCTAGCGCCCTCAAGACTGTGTTTCTGACCTGGAGAGGGTGGTGAGTTTTATAGCAACGGATCAAAGCATTGTGAGCTTGTGGACGTTCTTCTGACTGGTTGGTGGTGAGGCAAGTGGGAGTCCACATCATTAACCTTCTGCTTGGAAGCGGTCTTGGATCTAAGTCCTTGCAGCAGCATATACTTAACTTCTCCCACCTGGTGGGGGTTTCAGTGTCTGCAAAACAGCTCGAAACAGCTCAAAACATGACTTGAATATTTATCTAGAGTCCTCTAGGAATAACTAAAGGAGGCCTTGGACTTTGTTTAATGGCTAAAGTATTATTATTTTGTCTTGCTTCACTGTTTGCCTTTCTTTTTGCACTTTCTCATTCCTTTAATTAAACTCATTCTTTAACTAAAGTTTCTAAAGACATGGAGAGGGAATTGGCAACCCATTCCTGTATTCTTGCCTGGAGAATCCCATGGACAGAGGAGCCTGGCGGGCTACAGTCTATGGGGTCACAAGAGTCACACACGACTGGGTGCCTTTCCCTTCACTTCTAAAGACAAAAGGCAGGTGGAGGACATGGGTGGTGGTCTGTTTCCAGATGATTTTTTAGGGTCCTTCTGGGCTACATGGATTCCCCAAATTAGAAACTATCTAGTCTATATGATGATTCTTCCCAAAGTGAGTTCCATGAAACACTAGTCCTCCGATCTACTTCACAGCAAAAATGATGTTAAATCAAATGAAATAGAGTAGAATATGTTGCATTGGGTCACGCATATTGAGAATCACAAATATTATTTTTATTTCTTCCAGCCTCTCAGCACTTAGGTAGTTTATAAAAAAATATTGCAGTGAGGACAAAAAAGACTATTTAATTTTTAAAGCTGGTGTTTCTTAGAATTGTTTGATTAATCAGCTGCTCCTCTTGTAATTATCTATTACAATTTCTAAGAACTAGTGTTCTGAGAAAGTCATCTTAAGAGAGAGCAGCTCATCAGTTTCCAGAGGCACATTTTCTTTATCACACCTCTGAAGCTGGGATGCTTCTTACATTTGACAATGTCCTGGGTTCAAGCAAAAAAAAAAAAATAAAAAAATAAAAAAGATAAAAGGATAAATAAAAAGGGGTAAAATTCCATGGGACAGAAATTAGTAATGTGGCCACACCTGGGAGTCAGGGGAGACCAAGAAATATAGTCATTTTTCTGAGCCTGAAGGTACTGAACTAAAATTGCTATCACTAAAACTTATAAATGGAAGGAAAGCCTACTCAAAGCAGGAGGCCTGAGGGCCTAGCACCATCTGCCATAGTGTGGTCACTGATTAATGATATTTACAAGAAACTAGTTCCGTATAAAAACCAAAACTGGCCAAGTAACACAGCAAAGCTCTTTCAGATTTCAGGCATGAAGGCAAACATTATTGAAGATGAAAAATTCATTTTGCCATTAGCACCTGGAAGTTAGCCCTTTCTTCTCCAATATTAAGTAGCTTAGAAGAAATTTTGTGGTATGCATGGCCACTGAACTTGGTCAGAAGAGAATAATATTTTCTCTTGACTTCTTGGGTCACTCATTATCCACATTTAAGTGGGAGTAAGTGCAACTAGGGGATGAAGGGGTGATTCACCGAGTGGATACTGTGCAGACATGGGCTCTTAGTAACACTGCTCAAAATGTCCAGAATTTGATTAGTTAGTTCTCAATCTGCTTTGTGACTGGGTTTCCATTACTTTTAGAGATTTTGATTCTATTAAATGCAATAATTATTGTAAAATATTCTCCAGCATTCACCAATGCTTTTAATTCTTACATTTATTCACAGGATATTTAACTCTAGTCAAAATTGAAATATCAAGGTGGGAGACTGTTCAAGTTTGACTAATCTTAATCTGGAAACAGAATGTGGCTGAAAATTTTCAACATTACAATGAAAGTAAAATGCCATCTGTAATAGTGTAAAACTTTTTAAAATTAAAATTTTGCCTCTTTAAGTCACTGTCATTTTGGAATTTCTGTCTCTGTCAGCTGATCCTCTTGACTTTTTTGCTTTATTAAGTTATCCTTTGACCAAGGGAAAAAAATCATTTAATGAAGTCAGACTTCATTACCAACTCCTAAAAGCTGTTATTTTGTGGTGTTTACTTTTCTTTATTAGCTCTTGAAAACATTCTTACTTTATAGAGGAATGCAATAATCATGGAGTAATGAGATGTAAAATTTGCCTTGTGTTTATTATATCAGATTGTCTGGTATCGTCAAGTAAATAAAATTTCAAGGTAATACCCGCTTCTTGGGTCTCAAGTCCTATGGGCTTATTTTAAAGAAAAGCAATATTAAATAATTGGTAAAAAGTCTTGTAAGATCTGACGGGTGAGCTTCATGAATTGATCTGACAGTGATAAATACTGTAAATATGTTTTCAATAAATATGGTATTTTGCCTGTTTCTCTATCACCTTTTCTGATGGAGAGGAATTATACATTAATATACTTTTATTTTTAAACAGTAAATCATAAAAAATAAATAAATGCTATTATTATAACAATGTGCCTGTGGGGAGGAAATGATTTTCTTAAAGTGGTGCAATCTATCAGATAGATGTGTATTTCCTCATTATTATCAGATATTCACTGCATACCTCCCATGTACAAAGTTCTCTGGCCAACTTTGGAACTGCTGCTGCTGCTGCTACGTTGCTTCAGTCATGTCCGACTCTGTGCGACCCCATAGACGGCAGCCCATCAGGCTCCCCCATCCCTGGGATTCTCCGGGCAAGAACACTGGAATGGGTTGCCATTTCCTTCTCCAATGCGTGAAAGTGAAAAGTGAAAGTAAATTCGCTCAGTCGTGTCTGACTCTTAGCGACCCCATGGACTGCAGCCCACCAGGTTCCTCCATCCATGGGATTTTCCAGGCAAGAGTACTGGAGTGGGGTGCCATAGCCTTCTCCAAACTTTGGAAAGTGGATGTCAAATTCTGAATAGCTCAACCCTGCAAAAATGTGTTATACCTTTATTACTTCCACAGAGCAGAAGGGAAATAGCCCAGCTCTATTATTAAATTAGAATTCTAAACTGATAAATTGCAATAACAATGATAATCTAGATTTTCTGGAACATGGGGCAGCTTAATGTTATAAATTCCTAAAAGCACACTGATTAACCAATAATGAAGGTATGAGTAGCGTATAAGGTAAGTGTATTTCTGTCCCAGGTAGAAAGACTTTGAGACCATGTCTATGTCTCTGAAACGATCTACTCAGAGAAGCAGATTTATTCTGCTCCAACTCCAAGATTCTGCAGTGTGGCCAATCTGATGACATAAGAATCAAAAACCACCCAGATTTCTAGGATTTCTATGGCACTGCTCTTCGAGTTTTCACACAGACACTCTACCACAATCTACTTGAAAATTTGACACTTTTATCCCATCACCTAAATAGCAGCATTTTTAGTAAGGAAACTCAGGATATTCAAGATAACGAAAACAGTGGCCAAAATTATTGCACTATATAGTAACCGAGAAAACACATTCAATGTATTCTTTCAATTTTGAACTTTGTTATGATTCCCCACACTGAATTGCTATTTTTAAACACAGAGTGACATAGATATGTTACATAAATAATACATTGAAGAAATGTCATTCAGAACAGGTGAATGTACAAAATAAAAAAACGTTATAACAGGGCATGGGGATTTCTTATAATGGCTATTGGGATAAACTGGAAAAACTCTGACACATTTGCTTCTTTTTCTTCTTTAGGCTTCTTTAGCTGAAACTACTGATCTTCCAGAATTCTTTATTGCATCTTACAAATGGCCTGGATGGACCCATGGCCCTTTGGATCAAAAAAATTGTGCTGCATCCTGGGCTTTTTCCACTGCAAGTAATAAAGTCATTTTAATTACTTCCTTACAAATTCTCCCTTTTATATGCCTGGGATAGTAATTAAAAGGGTTTTTAATTTAGAACATTTAAATATTATCACTTGGTCAATAAAATAAAATCTTACTTTGACCAGAGAAAGCAGCCTGAAGATTAAATAAAAATCCATTTTCACTCTGAAATTGGTCTTTATCATCACAGACTAATGTTAAATAGAGAGTAGATTAAAAGAGCAACAGAGAAAAGTTGCCAAAATTTGTTTGTTCTTTGAGAGTTAAGGGCAGATCATAAGAAGAGTATAAGATTCCTCTTTACCCATAGTTCTATCTGCAATTCTAATATGTATATTATACAGACAAATAATTCTTATATTCTTTTCTCTTGATTAGATCTGCAGAAATATATTTAATTATGAAATTAATATGTTTGATGTAGAGACTTCAGAACTAAGTGATAATGGATTAAATGGGCTTCATCTCATTTTAGATAAAATCAGTATTGTAGATTCTGACTCTACAGTGACACAACTGGTCTTCTAACAAGAGTAGTTTCCAAATTACTTCAAAAGTGTAAGGAGGGACTTCCCTGGTGGTTCAGTGGTTAAGACTTTGCCTTCCAGTGAAGAGGGTGTGGGTTTGATAATTAGTGGGAGAGCTAAGATCCAACATATCCTGTGGCCAAAATACCAAAATGTAAAACAGAAGCAATATTGTAAACAAATTCAGTAAAGACTTAAAAAAAAGTTCATTAAAAGCAGTGTGAGGGATGACATACCTCTGTTACAGCAACTTCATACAGTTTCATGAGCCAGGACATCAGTATTCAGGTTAATCCCAAGATTTGGTCTCCAAAGTATCCTCAAAATGTGCTGATTATATTACAACAATTAGACCTCACACAACATTGTCTACTGTCAAAGATCAGTTTCATAAAACTGTGCTCTATGCTTAGAAATAATTCCAAGAGTCCTCAAAAACAGACTAAGTACTGAACGCATCATGAAATAACTTCATAGGCTCTGAAGGGTGGCACTTCTTAGAACAGACAAGTGCTGATACTTTCTCTAAATACCATCGCTTAGTAGAATAAGCTAGTTTGTTCTAGAAAAGATGCATTTGGTTGAGCTCACCCTGGAGCATCTCCATCTGTTACTTCTATGGTAATGCTTGTTCCCTCAGGGAAAACATTCTCTGGCATGGAAATCTCTTTGAACCTTGTTTCAAATGGATGGGGACAGATTTAATCAGATACATCATTTGCCATTTTATGTTTATATGGTTAATGTATTACACCTCCTAAGGGATATGTAATACTTTTGCTTTAAGCTAGACCAGCATTTGTAAAGATGTCTTAGGAAAGATATTTGCTGTGAAATACTGAGAGTAACTTGCTAAGCTGATCTGGGTTGTGTTTTTTTGGAGTCCATTGATCACAGTCCCATAGATGGCCTCAGGGCTAAGTCCATCTGTCCCTCTGCCTAATGGATGTCAGTTTTGTATCCTGCATATTCAATACAGTAGTAGGTACAATGAGAAAAGCTGTCTTTCAAAGAAGCTAAAAATTATAAAATGGAATAAAGAAGACAATTAAAAATATACGCACATATAAAATATAGTTATATAGCTAAATAAAATTTAAGCAAGATGTCAGAAGCTAAGAGGCGAAGGAGTTTCGAATGGTAGGGGTGATGCCTGCTGCAGAGCAAACTTGGAGAGGAATAAATTAAGCAGGAAAAATAGCAGTGTGAGTCTCAGAGGTAAAGCCCGGTGAAAGTTTTCATATAAAGAGCAGAAAACAATTTGTTGAACTGAGTCATTCTTAAATCTTCTGACCTTTTCTAAGTATTTCAAGAGAATTTGGATTAAACCTTCACTGAGATTCAGGAATGTCTGTAATAAGAGCAACATGTTGAATATCATTAGAATTTAAAGCTCTTATCCTTTGGTTGGAATCTACAGATTCATGGGGCTGGAAGGGAAGGTAGAGGTCCCCATTTTCAAGCCTTTGCTTTTATAAAAGAGGCACAAACAAAAGAAGTGACCTGCCCAAAGTGAAAGGCAAGAAATCCCAGAAGTGAGCCCAGAGGCAGGTTTCTGACTCCTTCAGTATTGTTTGTGAAAGTCTTTTATGAACTGGAGAGTGGTTACCGGAATACTTGATTCTGAGCCTTTGTACTGAAAGTCAAAGCATCAAGGAATTTCTATTTTCTTTTATGAAACAGGGAATTATTTTCTTGAGACTGAGAGAGATGGAGGTATAATGAGTTTTGCTCCTATGAAATATATCCTAGCACAAAATACATGGGAACTGAGAAGCAAGTAGGAGGTTATAGATTGAACACACATTGAGCATCTGAAATATGCCAGCAATTACACTACAGAATTGTACATGTGCTGTAATAACATTTTATAAATACATATACAGAAATGCACATGTAAAGGAATTATTTTTAAAGAATTTATTTCAGTGCTAGTTTAATGATTCTAAACTAGCACTGTGAGGGGTTCTAGTACACAGATAATTTTGATGAGTAAAAACTATAACTTCTGAGAAAAGTGGATAGGTAGAAGAAAGGTTATGAATGTGCTTCCTTTAATCAAAAGTGAGTCAGAGATTAAGAA
The DNA here is from genome assembly GCA_006410935.1 of Redunca redunca. Classification (NCBI taxonomy): domain Eukaryota; kingdom Metazoa; phylum Chordata; class Mammalia; order Artiodactyla; family Bovidae; genus Redunca; species Redunca redunca. The sequence continues at coordinate 514,087 of SJYQ01000796.1, read as the reverse complement.
GAAGACTATATCAGGTCTCCAACAACAACAAAAGTCTGTACCAAAATGTCACTGACTCCAATTTTCTTGTGATCTCCACGTACATATTATCATGGTCGCATGATCAAAATGCTCACATATATAGTTTTCTGCTACTGGTTAATTAGTTTCCCCAGTTTATCATTCTGTGAGGTCAGGATGATGACTCTTGATTTTGTTCTTTGTTGCAATTTCTACTGCTTAGTCTTGTGCCTGCCACCTAGCAGGTGGTGAACAAATGTGTGCTGGGGAAAGGAACACACATTAACAACAGCCGTGCTAGGGAATTATTCAAACAAAGAGAATGTTCAGTCACAAAGGGTAGACATATACATAAAACACGGTGAATTCTACATCTACTGAGATTAGGAACATGATCTTCAAGAAAGTTATAAGCACAAAAGTGTGCTATGTAGCTTTTTGACAATTTTTAAAATTGGAGTTTAGTTGCTTGACAGCATTTTGCTGGTTTCTGCTGTACTGTAGAATGAACCAGCGATATGTGAATGAACCAGCGATACATGTATCGCCTCCCTCTTGAGCCATCCCCGCATCCCAGCCCTCTAGGTCATCACAGAGCAAGGAGCTGAGCTCTCTGTGTTATACAGCTTCTTTCCACAGTTATCTATTTAACTCATGGTAGTGTACGTACGTTGATCCTACTCTCAATTTGTCCCACTCTTTGATTCCCCCGACTGTATCTACAAGCCTGTTTTCTATGTCTGCGTCTCTATTCCTGCCCTACAAATAGGTTCATCTGTACTATCTTTCTAGATTCCATACATAAGTATTAATTAGTGATAGTTTATAATGTAGATTCATGCTAGTCTCAATTAGTTTTAAAACCAAAATTTAATTTACTCCACTATATCAGATTAACATGGATAAATTTTCAGTGAATATTTCTGTGATTAGCTTTTCTGATTGCCACAGGTTAGTTACATTTATTATATAATGAATATATATATATTCATTATATATATATGCACACACACATTTTAAGTATAGGTGATATAAATGTAAGCAAGATATGACTCTTGTTGGTAAGGTGTTTCACTTCACAGGTTACTTAATGAAGAATTCAGAAGTATATAGAACACGAAAAGAACAAGGAGCTAGAACAGACTTTGAAGACGGTAACATAATGCAGCAATGCCAAAACTGGACATAAACTGTGACTGAAATTATGACATGGTTGAGTGTGTTGGAATATGCATCACATTTGGCCTTTAAGTTCCATTAAGTTTCAGAGACTAGTTTAATGATTCAGACAAAAAGGGCTATGCAAATTTTGGCAATATTGTATGCCATTTGAATATTAATTAATATTCTCTTTGAAGCAGGTGTGGCAGCTGACCGCATAGCAATTCAGTCCCAAGGTCGATACACCGCCAACCTATCCCCTCAGAATCTGATCTCTTGCTGTGCCAAGAAGCGCCATGGATGCAACAGTGGAAGTGTCGATAGGGCTTGGTGGTACCTGAGAAAACGTGGGTAAATAGCTCCCCAACATGCATCTCTAGGATTCTTAAGAGTGCTGCTTGGGTTAGAATAAGGGGAAAAAACATTCTGCATTTTCTCCAAACTCTACAAATACATATGCTACATCTATATAAACACAGGAATTTCATTTAAATATATTCTCTGTTTGGTATCTACTGAAGTTATAAGTTATCAGGAACAACTGTTTGAAAAAAATGTATACTTTTCTAGCTAAATTAATAGAGACAAGTAAGCATTGTCTTCTTGTGGTTCTGAGCCAAATAGTTGTAGAGTCCCACAATGGGGGTAGACTTGAACTTATCTTGAGACTCTGAGTTCCTCAGGCAGATTAATAGATGATGCCAGGGGAAAATTAGCCTAAGACCCAGGAATGATATAAAGACATGCTGTATAGTTGCCTCAACTCATCAACATCATTGTCACCATTAATCCCATCTGATGAGACGATGCCGGTTGCATTTCTTTACTCTTATGTAGTCCGATACCCATGCAGCACCCTGTGTTTACTATAAGATCTACTTAAAAACTGAGTTATTTGGCAAAGGAAATAGCAGCTGATAACTAACAGTTGATGTATGTGCCGCCCACGTGTTCTTTCCTCATCCACTGAGTGCTCTGGGTGTGCTATAAGAGACTGGGTGTTATGTATTTATAAAGTTCTCTAAAATTTTTATCTAATGCTTTGCTAATAAGATGGTGATTAGAATGGGCAACTTGGGCTAATACCTTCCTGATTTAATAGTGCTCAGTCAGCTTCTGTTTGTATTATTTTACTATAATACAAGTTAAAGCCCTTTAGGAGCTTAAAAATATAACAACATTTAAAGCCAATTAAATCTCCTTGTATTAGTCTGCTCAGGTTAACATACCAAAACACCATAAACTCTGGCCTAAACCACAGAGTTTTTATTTCTGGAAGCTAAGTTCATGATCAAGGTGCTCAAAGTCAAATCACTTTCCGGTGAGACCCCTCCTCTTGGCTTGCCTTCTTACTGAGTCCCCACTTGCAGAGAGAGACGTCTCTGTTCCTGTTATCAGGGTACTAATCTCAGCATGAGGGTCCCACCCTCATGACTTAATTTAAAGCTAATTATCTGTCTATACTGATATAACTATATATCTGTATATAGAGATAATATAGATAATCTGTATACAGAAAGATAAATCTATGGTTGAAAAGTAAAGCACACGAATGTTTGAAAAGTAGAGAAAAGTGAATGAATACAGAATATCTAAATTTACATGGAGCAGAAGTTTTGTAAGGAGATTTGAAAAGTTAGCATAAGGAAACATTTTCTGGAAAGAAAGTGCTAATTGACATATATATGTGAATTATATGCTTTCTTCTTTCTGAAAATTTTGTTCATAATCTTACCTTGTTCATGGATGATCTGATAATCATGGTTTGTTTCCAATCTAGTATATTGTTCAAGAATGTGAATATTTTCACTACTGATTTAAATAAAGTTATATTACCACACACAAAAAAGCTAATTATCTTTCCAAGTTCCCATCTCTAAATGCCATTACATTGGTGATTAGAGCTTAAATTCATGAATTTAGGGTGATACACCTCAATCCATAGTACTCATTATCCCCAAGTAATCCACTGGTTTATCTTTTGTGAAAGTGGCTTAGCTTTCATCATGCTCCTTGCTCAGATTCTCTTACTTTTATCACACTGTTGAATTTCCTTGAGGCAATCCTAGGACCATAATTCTATGGCCAGCTGAACATCAACTATCCATGAAATAAATTCACTGTTTTATTTTCCTTATCGTCTGCTTCCATACTCAATGAATTGTGTTAAATTTGGATCCAAATAATTTGTATTTTTCTATGTTCAGTTTCAAAATCAGAAACCAAAATTCTTTTATCATCTGTATAATGTATATATCTGATAACTTTCCACCTTATTAACTTCAATACTGTGGTAGTATATACAATTTCTCTTGAAGGATCATGAATTATAAGCACATAATAATTGAAGTCCTATGAGAACATATTTATAATAATAAAAATGTAAAAATACTTAATTCTAAAACATATAATTTATCAGAATACTCCATCTGAATATGATAAAACCTGTTCTTTTTCATATTAAATTTGGCTTTTTTAACTTATCTATTTTTAATCAAAGGATAATTGCTTTACAGTATTGTGTTGGTTTCTGCCAAACATCATATCATATCATAGGTATACATATGTCCCTCTTGAAACTCCCTCCTTCTTCCCTCCCCATTTTACCCCTCTAGGTTGTTACAAAGCTCCAGTTTGAGTTCCCTGAGTCATACAGCAAATTTCCTTTGGCTATCTATTTGGCTTTTTTATATTATAGTTATAAACAAATACTTAAGGAGTTATTTTATTAATTATTGCTTTTCATCTTCACAAAATTCTATTTGGTAGATGAATGTCTTTATTAGAATGGATTTGAACGAGGTTTTAGAACCTAAAAAAAATTGATACAAATAAGCTTATTTATAAAACAGAACAGACTCACAGGCTTAGAGAAAAAAAATTATGGTTATCAGAGGGCAAGGGTTAGAGGGAGGGATAGACTGGAAATTTGGGATTGGCATGTACACACTGCTATATTTAAAATAAAATGCCTTACCATGAAAAAAACTGTAACGAAGATATAGGAATAAGGGCGGGGAAAGAGTTCATATGATTGAACGACTATGTTCAGCGCCATGAAACTTATATGTAAGTAGCCAGAAAGATTTACAGATATGAAAATCAGTAAAATCATACGGAGATAGGTCATTACTGCATTTCCTAAGTATTACATTTACTTCTTTGCTTACTCCTCATAGATTGGTATCCCATGCGTGCTATCCACTTTTCAAGGACCAAAATGCTACCAACAATGGCTGCGCCATGGCAAGTAGGTCTGATGGACGGGGAAAACGGCATGCCACCACGCCATGTCCCAACAGCATCGAGAAATCCAATAGGATCTACCAGTGTTCTCCTCCGTACAGGGTCTCTTCCAATGTAAGTCTGAATTGCAAGACTTCTTAGTGGTTAGCTTTCTCAAAAATGTATACTACTGTTAATAAAACTATAAACAAGTATATTCTAAAATAATACTATGCTTTCAGATATATTTTTTGATATTATTGAAGTGTTTATTAATGACTTCCAATTTGGGTATAATTTTTGATCTTTGTAATATTAGCTGTGCAAATGATTGCCTTAAATTTTAAAATTTCCTTGGGAATAGAGTTTTTTATAATTATGTTTATTATATAACACACACGTATATATGTGTATATAAAATAAATGGTGGTTTAGTTGCTAAGTTGGATCTGGCTCTTTTGCAACCCCATGGACTCTTCTGTGATCCTGCCAAGCTCATCTTTCCGTGGGATTCTCCATGCAAGAATACTGGAGTGGGTGGCCATGTCTTTCTCTAGGGGATTTCCTTGACCCAGGGATTGAATCTGTATTTCCTGCATTTCAGGTGGATTCTTTGCTGACTGAGCCACCAGGGAAACCTATACACACATACACATGTACATACTTGACAGATAAAAGCTAAAGCATACCTTTTCTCATTGACTTTTTTGTGGTATTAGCTTATTTTATTCATCCTTTGCCTTGTTCCACAAAATACTTGAAATAGTCATGGTGGGACAAAGATTCCCTTGGATTCCAGTTTGTCATGTTAAATTCTGGGAGAATTTTACTCCATCTTATCAGTGTCACCCAAACATTCTCACTTTCAGACTGTTTGAAGCTTCAGTGATTTCCAATTATCTGTAGAATACTGTTCAACATTCTTACCATGATGCACAGGTCCTTCATGACTTGGTTCTGATCTACTGCTTTTTGGACTCATGTCCAACCAACCTACCCATTCCCCACCTTCATAATGTTCCTCATAAACTGACCGCTGTCTGCCCCCACATGCACCAGGCCCTCTTTGCTTCTCCTTAGCTGGGTGATGATTCCTCTCACACCAGCGGTTATCCCACCAACTTCCATGTCAAGGAAGTACGTCAAAATTTCATCTTCTCTGAGAAGTTTTCTTGACTTCTCGGAAGAATCAATGTCCTGTTCTTGTTTGCATCCACGGTATTTGTGCTTGTGTCTATAATCAAGCTTAGTATATCATGATTAGTTATGTTACTTAGTATTTTATAGTTACGTTACTTAGCAACTAGTTATGTGATTATCTGTCTACTCCACCAAAATGGAAATATCTTGAGGACTGGTGCAGGCTAAATATTTGTTTCTGTCCTAGTTTCTGGGATGTACTCTAATCAAAGTGCATATGTAAATGAACTTATTCATTCCTAAAAGTTGCATTACACAGTGGATGAAAACAGAGAAATATTTGTATGCTAAAACTGAGGAACCTCACAAAATAATCATCTGGGATCACTGTTGTGGTCCAAAGAATGGAGATGACACTACTTTCCACTGATAAATCAGTGTTTTATTTAATTTTTTCTTCCTGACCATAAAAATTATTATATTTTCTCTTCATTCCAAAATTATTGCCAGTGGTAAGAGTCAATGAAACATGTGTGTGTCTTGTCTTTAGCAAATTCACCAATGTGGAGATTCACATGCAAGTATTTCAAAGTATGATTAAGAGTAAATTGCAAGTTGTCAAGGCACACTGGGTTCCATAATTCCTAAGCTGATTGTATAGCCCCTAACATTACAGACCAAACAATAGGTGTAGTGTACTCTGACAACAATAATGATGTTCCTTGATATTTTTCCCTCCAGGAAACTGAGATCATGAGAGAAATCATGCAAAATGGACCAGTTCAAGGTAAGCTTGGGCTTCCCAGGTGGCACTCGTGGTAAAGAACCCACCTGTCAATCAGGAGATATAAGAGATACGGGTTTGATCCCTGCGTTGGGAAGATCCCCTGGAGGAGGGCATGGCAATCCATTTCAGTATTCTTGCCTGGAGAATCCCATGGACAGAGGAGCCTGGAAGGCTACAGTCCATGGAGACGCAAAGTGTCGGACTTGATTGAAGTGGCTTAGCATGCACACAAGGTAAGCTCGGATGAAATATGATTGTGTCTTATTTATTCCTTTAATAAACAACTTTGCATTTAACTCCTATACAAAGAGCTTAATAAATGATAGACATCTTTTGCTTTTAGATAATTCTTAAAGATTCAGTAGTTGTAAGACCAATGTAATTATAGGAGATATGCTCACCGAATAGCCTCATTAACTCCCCTTGTTCTTGAAGACAGATTCATTCATAAATTGAATTGTTGAACAAATGTTATTGACACATTGGATGAAAGTCAGCTTAGCCTATACAAAGTGATCATGGACCCAAAAGACATTCAAACAGGAAATACTGAGAGCTTGTTTGATTGTTTAGTTATATTTGACTCATACATAGTGTTAAAAATCTTCTCACTTCAGTTTAAATGGATTAGATAATGGATTGTAAAAAAATGAAGGTTTAGCAACAGAAACAAAGTAGACACTTCCCTTTTCCTATGAGCTCAAAATAAATCAAATAAGCCAGGATGATTTTTGTGTTTTATAAAATGCTTTCCATTTTGATCTATTTTGAAAACATGTTATGGATAGTAAACTAAAATCAATAAGGAAATCATATACTAATTTATAAAATGTCCTTTGATTTAATATGAAGATATTATATCTGATACACAGTTCCTCTGCTTATCTATTGGAATTTATTTTGCACCAATGGTATGAATAAAAATAAGTTCACAGTGTATATTTCTAGTATTAAATATTGCCTTGAAATGCTTGGAAGAATAAAACCAGTGAGGCCTAAAATAGAAATTCAGGCTGTGAATACTGAAAAGTCCAAAAATATATTAACATTATCAATGCACTGGAATTGATAAATAAATAAAATAATTAGGTTAAACAAACCAAAATTAAATTGAAAACATTTGATGTATACCCAAGGAACTATTGGTTATATGTATTTTTGTGTTTCTGAATGCTGGCCTAATCAATATTGGTTCAATAGATAACAAGAACTACAGATTTTAAAATTGTGTTGGAAAGACTTTTATTGATCTTTATCATCACTTAACATTTATTGAGAAACCAAAGCTTATTCTGAACATGGCCTGAATTCAGGTTTTAAAATCCTGGGGCCATACACAAAAGCTGAAACGAATAAAAAGAATTTTTTTTTCTCCTTTCAGTTGTGTAATCTTTGAAGGCTAGAAAAACAGTAGGGAATGAATGTGTAATTTGAACACATCCTTCATTAACTAGAGTTTGTGTGATAAACTTGAAGGAAGCCAGGCATTTGAAGTCAAGGTTGAATTTGAAATTCCAAATGACTTTGGTCGAATTATTTAAACCTCTTTGAGTCTTTAAATCATTATATTACTGTTTAAAGTTTCTCTCTCATTCTTTTAACCAGTTAAAAGAAATCTGCAACATAATGATTGAAACTTGAGAATATCTTATGTTTATTTAATGGTCAGATACTTAAGTATTCATGAATTTTATAGACTGAATCAAAAATAAAGAGGTAAAATTTGAAAATAATAAAATTGAAGTTCAAAGTATTCAGCATCATGAAACCAATGTTTGTTGAGAACTTTCCTCCTCCCAGGCTGAACCAAGAGCAGGAGACAGCTCAGTGTCCTCCCCTCGTGTGTGGGTAGAGTGTAATAAGTTTGTGTGGTTTTCCAAAAGTAAAATTGCACTATGGTAGCTTATGTAGTTAGATCATCAGGTCTGTTTGGTGTCAGAAGCTCAAGGAGGAATCCATCTTCGAGTTAATTGTCACGGCATCTCATTCATGTTTCTTTAGTTGGGGAGGGTGTTTTTCTGCGTTGAAGAGTCCTTTTTATTCATGGTGCTTTGAATGCTAACGGAGTCAGTAGCTCTATGGAAGAGATTACCGATAGCAATATTTTCACAGTTATAAATGCTGGTTGCCTCATCTTGCTGTAGATGCAACATGGCTGTCTGCATGTTGTTGCCAGTGCTAATGTACAATCTTTTCGCCCTTTGCCTTACAAAAGAATGCAAAATGTGATAGAATGAGGAATAAATAGTACTGTGTGCATTCTTCTAAAATCTGTAGAGTTGAAAAGAAGTTTAGATGCAGGAAAGAGGACAAAAGCGAAGAGCTGAATAGAGTATAGTTATATAAATTCTTAACATCCTATGGAAAGGTGTGTTCAAGTAAATAAAGATTTCATCTCTTTTACGAATATTTGGACACCGTCAGAAAAGGCATGCAACATTAAAAAATGAAATAAAAAGTAGAAACCAAAAGTAATACTTGACTTTGGAGGAGAAGCTTCATTTTAGGATCTGTCAAATGTTAGTGGCTTTCTTTCTTATTTTATTTAAAATTCACATCAAACTAAGACAAGCATTGTGCACAGTTGTCAAGGTATTTGTAACTAGCCCAAATAAAAATGCTTTCAATCCATGTCTTCTAGAGGAGAAGTTTAAAGTATTCACCATAAATTGCTCAAGCCTTTCAATAAAACAGCCACAATACAGAAAAGAAAAAGAAATAATCTAGGTGAGGGAAAAAAGAAGAGTTTTATAAAATATAAGCTCTTCCTTTCTGAAGAGTATAAGCTCTTCCTTTCTAAAGAATACACTATTGGCTTAGCTCCCCAGAGCTGGAGGGATGCAATCTTGTCAGAGTATTCTTTTGCTAAGGGTTTACTTTTTATTCAAACTCACCAAGGAAACTTTTGTATTTACTTCTAAGGAGGAAGGACAATTACTTTAAACCCTGTTTGTTAGGTTCACCCTTCACTGATAGCTTAATTGGAATTTTAAGGGGCTGGTGGAGAAGCCCAAGGTTAATGGAGAAATAGTGATCACCAGTGAGTGTAGTGGGTTTCCTTCAAGGATTCAGCTCCTGAAAATAGTGCTTCTGTCAATTAAAAAAGATCGAGTTCTAAATGTATAACGTGACTTTAAGTAATATGCTAAGTAGCTAAAAGATACTTTTATAAGAGAACTAGAAAATGTTTCAACTAATTAAGTAGGAAAGAAAATTCCTTTTTAGATTCTAGCCCTGGTAATTTACTTGTTGACTGTTCTGTAAGAATTTCTGATTTTTTTTTGTTTTGTTTTTTAAGATAATGATTTAAAATCATGTCATTTATCCTGTTGGGTTTTATTTTAGCTATAATGCAAGTTCATGAGGATTTCTTCAATTATAAGACAGGGATATATAGACACATTACCAGCACAAATGAAGACTCAGAAAAATATCAAAAGTTTCGGACACATGCAGTCAAACTCACTGGGTAAGGTGATTTCTCAAAAGTCTTCATTTAATACTTCTTGAAAATAAAATTGAAAATACATTATGTAGTGCATTTAGGTGCCAGAATTCCTCTTGGCATGAGAGGTGCTCATACAAATTAAAAATTATAAAACCTTGACATTATTTAGTCATTATTTTAAAATCCAGTGAAAAATCAACTCATTATTTTAGGAAAGGTACCAAAGCATGTTTCTCATTTAGTTGGGAATCCATCCTAAGAATCTGTTCTAAGGGCAAGGAAATAGATTATTGGAATTCTACATATGGGATGATCAAGGAAAGTGTACAAAACCAAGGTATGCTAGGATGTGGGGAGAAGGTTTTGAATGGAATTACAAATGGTAGAGATTAAGCAGGAAGACAGGGTAAGATCTCCTTTATTCAATGTAAAATTATTTGTTTAAATCTATGTGAGAATTGTGAAAACTTGTCTTGTTTTACTTTGTTTTCCCATTCTTAGTTGTTCAGTGACTTTTCAGAAAGGCAAACGGAGTAAAACATTCCTTTATACTGCTAGTGGAACTGGGAATTCAGTGCCACTTGAATTCCATTTCCCTTCAGTTTAAAGTCCTGTTTCTTCTAAATCTCCTTCCTATGTATGTTTCATTATCAATTTTTGTTTCCCCTAGTAATAGTCATGATCTGGAAAAATTTTTCCCACACACTGGGTGATCGAAATGATCTTTCTTATTATTCAGAGAACTCTGGAAATGGCAACCTTGATGTGGACCCTTTCTTGATTGATTAGAACTGATTCTTTACTATCTCTCTCCTGGCTTGCTGATCATGTTTTGTTCATTCTACTCCTAAATTTGTTCATGCTGGGGTTGAACAATATGAATGTGTTTGTATTTAATCACTCTGCACTGTTTGTATATTTTCCATATTGAGTGTGTCAATTGAAATAATGTATTCACTTTTATAAACTTCTAAAAAGATTGAGACACTTAAAAATTTATTTCACATGTGTGACAATTAGCAAGGCTAATTCTGCTAGTGAAGAAATAACTTTTGGAGATTTTGTTTATTTTTTCAGAAATATGTTAGGGCCCTTGGGCATTGTTAAATGCCCTGAAGCAGTAGATTTTTATTCATTTCTCTATTAGTAATTTCTGATTTGGTAATTACTGTATTCAGAAAATTAATGCATCAGTGAATTAGAGAGTAATCAAATAACCCAAGTAAGTTAATGTTCCTTATCAGAGAACTTAGTGTACTTCTATGAAATACCTTACAAATTTATTGCATCAAATTCTATTTGCTATGAATTTGTCAAACACAAAGCTATTAGATTTAACTCACTTGTACTTAATGAATTTAAACTTCTATCAAATGCCCATCACTGAGGAATACAAGGAAGATTAATACATAGTCCTGTTCTTAAGGAGTTTAGGGAATAAAGTAGAGACATTCACAAGTGATTACAGTATAAGGTGATAAAAGTTGTGTATTTCCATATGAACGGTGTTATATATATATATTACATATATGCTTATACTATTTTATATATATTACATACATATATATATTGCATACATATTGTACACACACACACACACACACATATATATATATTATATTTGCAGTAGGTAGATAGATAAACACTTAAATTTCTTTGCTCCACATCATTTTATTTTGTTTTTAACTGGAGGATTATCACTTTAGAGTATTGCGATGGTTTCTGTCACACAGCAGCATGAATCAGCCATAGGTGTACAGTTGTTCTGTCCCTCTTAAACCTCCTTCCCACCTTCCTCCCCATCCCACCCCTCCAGGCTGTCACAGAGCACCTGCTTTGGGGTCCCTGCATCATATAGCAAATTCCCACTGACCATCTCTTTTACATACGGTGATGTACACGTTTTAATACTACTCTCTCCAACCCTCTTCCTCCCCCACTGTGACCCTAAGTCTGTTCTTTATGTTTGTGTCTCCCTTGCTGCCCTGCAAATAGGATCATCAGTTCCATCTTTCTAGATTCCATATACATGTGCTAATATTCAGCATTTGTCATTCTCTTTCTGACTTACTTCATTCTGTATAATAGGTTCTAGATTCATCCATCTCATTAGAACTGACTCAAATGCATATTGGGTACAGGTGCCTTTTTCAATATGCTTTCCTGAGGGCATATGCCCAGTAGTGGAATTGCTGGGTCATATGATGTGTTTATTCCTAGTTATTTTTTTTTTAATTTTTAATTGAAAGATACTGGTTTGATTTCTGCCATACATCAACATAAATTAGACATAGGTATACATGTGTCTTCTCCCTCTTGAACCTCCCTCCCATCTCCCACCCTTTCCCACCACTCTAAGTTGTTATGGAGCCCCAGTTTGTTACTGGATCATACAGCAAATTTCCATTGGCTATCTACTTTACATAAGTAGTGTATATGCTTCCATGCTGCTCTCTCCATTCATCTCACCCTCTCCTTCCTCCCCTCACCCTTGCTTGTAAGTCTGTTCTCTATGTCTGCATCTCCAGTGCTGCCCTACAAATAGATTCATCAGCACCATCTTTGTAGATCCTGTTTATATGCATTAATAGATGATATTATTTTTATCTTTCTGACCTACTTCCTTTGTATAATAGGCTCTAGTTTCATCCACCTCATTAGAACTGACTCTAAATGTACCTTTTCGTGGCTGAGTAGTTTCCATTGTATATATGTACCATAGCTTTTTTATCCATTCATGTGTTGATGGACATCTAGGTTGCTTCCATATCCTAGCTATTGTAAACAGTGCTGCAATAAATATTGGGGTACATGTGTCTTTTTCAGTTTTGGTTTCCTCAGGGTATATGTCTAGAAGTGGTATTGCTTGGTCAAATGGTGATTTTATTCCTAGTTTTTTAAGGAATCTCCATAGTGGCTGTATCAATTTATATTCCTATCAGCAATGCAAGGGAGTTCCCTAATCTCCACATCCTGTCCAGCAATTCTTGTTTGTGGATTTTTTGATGGTGGCCATTCTCACGGGTATGAGGTGAGAGCTCATTGTAGATTTGATTTGCCTTTCTCTAATAATGAGCAGTGTTGAGCATTTTTTCATTTGTTTGTTAGCCATTTGTACATTTTCTTTGAAAAAAGGTATGTTTAGTTTTTCTGCCCTTTTTTAGATTGGATAGTTTGTTTTCCTAGTATTGAACCACATGAGCAGCTTGTGTATTTTGGAGTTAATCCTTTGCTAGCTGTTTCATTTGTTATTATTTTCTCCCTTTCTGAGAGTTGTCTTTTCACCTTGCTTATAGTTTCCTTCATTGTGCAAAAGTTTTTAACTGTAATTAGGTCCCATTTGTTTATTTTGCTTTTATTTCCATTATTCTAGGAGGTGGGTCATAGACGATCTTGCTGTCGTTTATGTCAAAGAGTGTTCTGCCTAAATTTTCCTCTGAGAGTTTTATATTTTTTGGTCTTTAATCCATTTTGAGTTTATCTTTGTGTATGGTGTTAAGAGGTATTCTAATTTCATTCTTTCACATGTAGTCCTCAACTTTCCTAGCACCAATTATTGATGATACTGTCTTTTCTCCATTGTATGTTCTTGCCTCCTTCATCAAAGATAAGGTCCCCATAGGTGCATAGATTTATCTCCAGGATTTCTGTCTTGTTCCATTGGTCTCTATTTCTTTTTTTGTGACAGTACCATACTGTCTTGATGACTGTCACTTTGTAGTATAGTCTGACGTCAGTCAGATTGATTTCTCCAGCTCCAGTCTTCTTTCTCAAGATTGCTTTGGCTATTTGGGGTGTTTTGTGTTTCTATGCAAATTGTAAAATTATTTGTTCTAATTTTATGAAAAATATCATTGATAGTTTGATAAGAATTGCCTATCAGTTCTTTGGCATTTGGTCTTCTTTATGGTCCAACTCTCACATCAGTACATGACTACTGGAAAAACCATATCTTTGACTATACAGACCTTTGTTGGCAAACTGATGTCTGTGCTTTGTCTCTTTAGGTAGGTTTATTCCTAGGTGTTTGCTGCAATGGTGAATGTGATTGTTTCCTTAATTTCTCCTGATATTTCATTGTTAGTGTATAAGAGTGCAAGCGATTTCTGTGTATTAACTTTGTATCCTTTGACTTTGCTGTTTTCATTGATTAGTGTTAGTAATTTTCTGGTGACATCTTTAGAGTTTTCTTTGTAAAGAATCATGTCATCTGCAAACAGTGAGAGTTTTACTTCTTTTCCAATCTGGTTCCTTTTATTTCTTTTTCTTCTCTGATTGCTGTGGCTAGGACTGCCAAAACTATGTTGAACAAGAGTGGCAAGAGTGGGCACCCCTGTCTTGTTCTTGATTTTAGAGGGAATGCTTTAAATTTTTCACCACTGAGAATAATATTTGCTGTGGACTTGTCATATATGGCCTTTATTATGTTGAGGTAGGTTACTTCTATTCCTACTTTCTGGAGAGTTTTATCATAGATTGGTACTGAATTTTGTCAAAAGTTTTCTCTGCATCTATTGAGATAATCATAGGGTTTTATCTTTCAGTTTGTTAATATGGTGTCTCAAATTGATTGATTTGCATATATTGAAGAATCCTTACATCCCTGGGATAAAACCCACTCTCTTTAATGTGCTGTTGAATTCTATTTGCTAGAATTTTGTTGAAAATTTTTCATCTATGTTCATCAGTGATATCAGCCTATAATTTTCTTTTCTTGTGGCATATTTGTCTGGTTTTGGTATTAGCGTGCTACTGGTCTCATAGAGTGAGTTTGGGAGTTTTTCTCCCTCTGCAATTTTCTGGAAGAGTCTGAGTAGGATAGGTGTTAGCTCTTTAAACTTTTGTTGGAATTCACCTTTGAAGGTCTCTGAGTTTTTGTTTACTGGAGGATTTTTATTATTATTATTATAGTTTTGATTTCTGTGTCTGTAATTGGCCTATTCATATTTTCTATTTTGTCCTGGTTCAGTTTTGGAAGGCTATAATTTTCTAAGACTATAGTTTTCTAAGAATTTGCCGATTTTTTCCAGATTGTTCATATTATTGGGATATAGTTGCTCATAGTAGGATCTTACAGTCCTTTGTATTTCTGTGTTGTCTGTCATAACTCCTCCTTTTTCATTTCTAATTTTATTAATTTAGTCTTCTCCCTTTTTTTCTTGATGAGTCTGGCTAACAATATGTCAATTTTGATCATTATGTAGTGTTTTTCTTTGTTTCATAAATGTCTTTATTTTAAAGTCTGTTTTATCTGATATGAGTATGCTACTCATGCTTTCTTTTGATTTCCATTTGCATGGTATATCTTTTTCCAGCCCCTTACTCTGTCTGTGTGTCTCCTTAGGTCTCAGGTGGGTCTCTTGTAGACAGCATACACAGGGGTCTTCTTTTTGTATCCATTCAGCCAATCTGTGTCTTTTGGTTGGAACATTTAGCCCATTTACATTTAAGGTAATTATTGATAAGTATCATCCTGTTACCATTTACTTTATTGTTTTGGATTTGTTTTTATAAGCCTTTCTTTTTATGTTTCTTGTCTAGAGAAGTTCCTTTAGCATTTATTGGAGAACTGGTTTGGTGGTTCTGAATTCTCTTAATTTTTGTTTGTCTTTAAAGCTTTTGATTTCTCCTTCAAATCTAAATGAGATCCCTGCTGAATAAAATAATCTTGGTTGTAGTTTTTTCCACTTTCGTCACTTGACATATATCTTTCCATTCCTTTCTGGCCTGCACAGTTTCTGTTGAAGGTCAGCTGTTGGTTTTATGGGGGTCCTCTTGTATGTTATTTGTTGATTTTTCCTTGCTGCTTTTAATATTTGTTCTTGTGTTCAGTTTTCATTAGTTTGATTAATATGTGTCTTGGTGTTTCTCTTTGGATTTATCCTGTATGGGCTTCCTGAACTTGGGTGGCTATTTCCTTTCCCATTTCAGGGAAATCTTCAATTATAATCTCTTCAAATATTTTCTCATGCCTTTTCCTTTTGTCTTCTTTTTCTAGGACACCTATGATTTGAATGTTGGGATGCTTAATGTTGTTCCAGAGGTCTCTGAGGTGGTCCTCATTTCTTTTTACTCTTTTTTCTACTCTGCTTCAGGTATTTCCACCAGTCTATCTTCCAGCTTACTTATCCATTCTTCTGTCTCAGTTACTCTACTGTTGGTTCCCTCCAGTATATTTTCATGCTCAGTTATTTCATTGTTCATTGTTGATTATTTTGTAATTCTTCTAGTCCTTGTTAGACATTTCTTGCATCTTCTTGAACTTACCTCCAGTCTCCTTATCTGTGGCTCCATCGTGCTTTCAAGATTTTAAATTATCTTTCTATCATTATTTTATTTTATTTTTTTATTTTTAATTTTTATTTTTTACTTTATTTTACTTTACAATACTGTACTGGTTTTGCCATACATTGACATGAATCCACCATGGGTGTACATGAGTTCCCAAACATGAACACCCCTCCCCCTTCCCTCCCCATAACATCTCTCTGGGTCATCCCTGTGCACCAGCCCCAAGCATCCCGTCATTATTGTAAATTCTCTTTCAGGTGGACTACCTATTTCCACCTCGCTTGTTTTGTCTTGTAGCTTTGTACTTTATTCCTTCGTCTGCTGTGTATTTTTGTCTTTTCATTTGGTTTAATTTATTGAGTTTGGGGTCTCCTTTCTGCAGGCTGGAAGGTTGTAGTTCCTCTTAATTGTGGAGTCTATCCCCCATGGGTAGGTTTGGACCAGTGTCTTGTGAAGGTTTCCTGGCTGGAGGGACTTGTGCCTGTGTCCTGGTGGATAGAGCTGGATCTTGTCTTTCTGGAGGGCAGTGCCATGTCCAGTAGTGTGTTTTGGGGTATCTATGTGTTCAATATGGACTTGGGCAGACTGCCTGTTGATGTGCAGAGTTGTGCTCATGTTTTGCTGAAGGACTGGTATGGGGCATCCCGAACTGTAGCTTGCTGGCTCTTGGGTGGCGCTTGGTCTGTGTTGAGTTGGAGCACTTTGGGTGGGCTCTTGTCTATTAATGTTCCATGTGATGAGGAGTTCTCTGAAGGCCCAAAGTCCTAAATTTAATTCTCCTGCCTCTGGGATTCAGACCTGACTCCTTACAACAGCATCAAGACTTCTCAGGCCACACTGCACAGAAGACAAAGCCTCTAGATTAATGGTGAAACGGCTCTCAACATCCAGGAACACCCAAAGAGATTCATGGATTCATTCCAAGGACATTGGTTTGCTTTTCTGGATGTTTGGGGTCCTCTGTCAGTGTTCATAAGATGTTTTGTGTTAATTGTTACAGCTGGGGTGCTCTGTCTCCTCACAGCCACTGCTCCATTAGGAAGCTTTGTCTGGCTGAAAGATTTCATATAAGGACTCTCATTTCAAAAGTACTCTGAAGCATAGTATTAGAAATCCTCACACCCTTCATGGTAATCCTCTTCTGGTTGGTACTTTTTTCCCCTTTTTTCCTCCTAGATCTTCTCGTCCACTTCACTCCTCACCATTTTAGTTTACTCTTCTCTCTTTTCTTACCAAAACCTCTGTTTTGAATACTATGATCATGAAAGTATTTAATTGAATTAAAAAGACCAGATATTTTGAAACATGGCTTACTTTATACGCCAAGAAGAAGAAGAATGAAATGTTACTAATTAAACTAAGCAACTCCATTGATTATTAGATGGATTTCAACTTAGAGATGTTAAAATGTGGGGTGAAAGTGTATCACACAATGGGGAATATGATAATTAAGGCTTTCATTGTGGCCAGTGGTCTCTATGTTATGGTCCTCTATATGAGTGACAGCTTATTCTGTGTCTTTGTCCACCAAAACTTATGAACTTTCTTTTTTTTCTTTTTTCTTTTACTTTACAATACTGTATTAGTTTTGCCATACATCAACATGAATCCGCCACGGGTGTACCTGTGTTTCCAATCCTGAACCCTCCTCGCACCTCCCTCCCTATACCATCTCTCTGGGTCATCCCAGGGCACCAGCCCTAAGCATCCTGTATCCTGCATAGAACTTAGCCTGGTGATTCGTTTCTTATATGATATTATACATGTTTCAGTGCCATTCTCCCAAATCGTCCCACCCTCTCCCTCTCCCACAGAGTCCAAAAGACTGTTCTATACCTGGGATTCTCCAGGCAAGAACATTGGAGTGGGTTGCCATTTCCTTCTCCAATGCAGGAAAGTGAAAAGTGAAAGCCTCATTTGGAAGTATAAAGTAGTACCTTAAAGGCATTTACTTTTGCATTTGATTTCAGGAATTACCACTAAAACTCAAATGAAAAAAAAGCAGCTAGATATTTTAGAAAGTTACAGGAAGTTATGTGGATAAATCATTGTCATCCCTGCTTGTGTGTCAGGATTTTACTGAGGAATAATCTCTCTGTTACAAAAGAGAATAATAAAAATTATTTTACGACATATTTTTGCCATTGTTCAATAATGCTTTATGAAAGTTTATTTATTCAAGAAATATTTTATTGAGTATTTCTATGTTCCNCAGGTCTGTTGTTAAGAAGCTAAGGATACATCAGGAAACAAAATAGACACAGGGTTTTCATCAAATTTATATTCTATGAATTGATGTATGGCTGTTAGGCAAATACAATTGTGTTTATGAAAGACCAGAATTTTTATGTTAAAGTTTGTATGTTTGTGTGTTTGGGGTCAAAAGTATCAAATTTTTAACATATAAAAATCAACTCAGAGAGAAAAGGCAAACAATTGGAAGGTGGAGGCCAAAAGGAAAGCAAACATTAAGAAAGTCCAAGAAAAACAGATGAAAAAATAACAAAGTTGTTTCAAGTAGATTGCAAATGAGGATTGCAGTTTTTTAAATTAAATTAAACAACTCCAGATACATTATTTTTATGGGGCTCCAAAATCACTGCAGATGGTGATTGCAGCCATGAAATGAAAAGACGTGTACTCCTTGGAAGGAAAGTTATGACCAACCTAGACAGTATATTGAAAAGCAGCTGGCAGAAATATCAATAACCTCAGATATGCAGATGACACCACCCTTATGGCAGAAAGTGAAGAGGAACTCAAAAGCCTCTTGATGAAAGTGAAAGTGGAGAGTGAAAAAGTTGGCTTAAAGCTCAACATTCAGAAAATGAAGATCATGGCATCTGGTCCCATCACTTCAAGGGAAATAGATGGGGAAACAGTGGAAACAGTGTCAGACTTTCTTTTGGGGGGGCTGCAAAATCACTGCAGATGGTGATTACAGCCATGAAATTAAAAGAAGCTTACTCCTTGGAAGGAAAGTTATGACCAACCTAGATAGCATATTCAAAAGCAGAGACATTACTTTGCCAATAAAGGTCTGTCTAGTCAAGGCTATTTTTTCCAGTGGTCATGTATGGATGTGAGAGTTGGATGGTGCAGAAAGCTGAGCGCTGAAGAATTGATGCTTTTGAACTGTGGTGTTGGAGAAGACTCTTGAGAGTCCCTTGGACTGTAAGGAGATCCAACCAGTCCATCCTAAAGGAGATCAGTCCTGGGTGTTCATTGGAAGGACTGATGCTAAAGCTGAAACTCCAATGCTTTGGCCACCTCACACAAAGAGTTGACTCACTGGAGAAGACCCTGATTCTGGGAAGGATTGGGGGCAGGAGGAGAAGGGGACGACAGAGGATGAGATGGCTGGATGGCATCACTGACTCGATGGATGTGAATTTTGAGTGAACTCCGGGAGTTAGTAATGGACAGGGAGGCCTGGCATGCTGTAATTCATGGGGTCACAAAGAGTCGGACACGACTGAGTGACTGAACTGACTGACTGAAATACATTAAAATGTTGCAAATTGATGATAGAAATTGGGCATATTTCCAAAAAATGTCTGTGAAGGCATTTGGTTTGAGTAAATTATTGAAAATCCAAATCAGAGATTTCTGTAAGCTTGATGCAAATCCATAATGTTACTTAAAATTGGACACAGAATGAGTCATTTCACTTTTTTACATATTCAACAAACATTAAAAGAAAGCCTATCTTCTTCATCATGTTGTGCTAGGTATCAGATATGAAAAGAAAAATGAAAACAAAAACACACAACTTTGCCCTCACAGTGCAACTATATATTAACCAAAAACACTCAAAAATGGGAAGTTTTGATACATTTAGCAAGGCAGGGTAGAAAGTGTTAACATTTATTATAACACCTGATCTAGATTTGAAGATCTGAGAAAGACCCTTGAGGAAAAAATGTAGGAGATAAGATTTATGAGTTGTTTAGTAGCAGGCAAAGGGATTAGCTTGTGTAAAGTCCTTGTGGTCAGAAGGATACAAAGTAGTACATGAACACAAAGAAAGTTGTGTTTGATGAATCTTGGAAGGCCAGAATTAATGGCACCCCACTCCAGTACTCTTGCCTGGAAAATCCCATGGATGGAGGAGCTTGGGGTCGCTAAGAGTTAGATACGACTGAGCGACTTCACTTTCACTTTTCACTTTCTTGCATTGGAGAAGGAAATGGCAACCCACTCCAGTGTTCTTGCCTGGAGAATCCCAGGGACAGGGGAGCCTGGTGGGCTGCCGTCTGTGGGGCTGCACAGAGTCGGACATGACTGAAGTGAGTAGCAGCAGCAGCAGTAGAGAATTTAGTCAAAGATACTAAATATTCCATTGAGGACCTTAAGAGCAAAGGGAAGTCATTGAAGGTTTAAATATGAAAGTGGTATGATCTTTGTATTTTTTTAAAAAATTGCATTGTTAAAGCAATAAATATAAAGAATGTGATACAAAAGGCAAATGGTGATAATGGTAGTAAAAATAATGGTCTGGACTTAGATGGTGGAAGAGTTGAGAAAATAAGGGTGAGTCAAAAAATATTTCAAGAGAAAAGCTGGAAGATGGGATGTGGATTTAATATTGAAATGGATGATAAAATGGAGACATGGTGTTCCCTACTGGGCTTGGTGACTTCAAGAGGTCTTTGAGATATAAAAACAGATGTCAGAGAAGACAGGTAGATATACGGATCTCAAGGTCATAGTAGGGGCAAGGGTTGAAGATGGATGGTGCTGAACAGAATAAGGAAAGCAAAAGAAGGAAGACAGACTGAGGATAAGGCATGGGAAAAAGCTGATGTTCATAACTGGCTAGAAATGATGAGTCTGTAAAGAAAAAGTAGAAACCAGTGAGGATATTTTAAAAAGTGGTTATTGTAAGATCTGGAGAAAACTGGAAAACTGTAAGCTTGGGATCCAGAGTGTGTGAAGACATCTGTCTTAGAGAAAGACTGAGTGACAAGTCTATTATGTCATCAGAGAAGGGATAAAGGAGGTTAAATGAAACTTCTGACATGAAAGGTAGTGGTAAATTGAGGAAAATTCCTATCAGATTGCTTTTCTTTTTCTAACCCCCAGGAATTAGGAGGTGAGTTTAACTGTAGAAGGAAGAGGTGGTGGGAGGATGAATGATCAGAAATTTGAGAATAGAGGTGGTTTGCAATGGTCCTCTGGATATTTAGGTGAGGGAGTTGCCCCAGGAACCAATAGGAATTGCCTTACATCGCTGATGGTACCTTCTGCCCTCATATATATGATTTCTGCAGCTGTAATCAGCACTTTGGTGGATGCAAAGAGAAATGAGTTCATTTAAGACAGACAGTTCTCCATATGGGTGCAATGAGGCATCGGAAAAGCAAGGGGTTTAGGATATGAGTAAGATGGCAGAAAACTTGATCAGTCTGATGAAAAGAAAGAGTTGATGGATTCAAAGAAAATAGAAAAATCACTGGACTAGAGACCATGATGATTCTAATCTCTGTGATTTTTATGATTCTCTAACTTATTTTTCTTACCTTTTAGAGCTTTAATGTTTTATTTTTATTTATTTATTTATTTTTTTAAAATTTTTATTTTAACTTTAGTTTACTTTACATTACTGTATTGGTTTTGCCAAACATTGACATGAATTCACCACGAGTGTACATGCATTCCCAAACATGAATCCCCTCCCACCTCCCACCCCATACCATCTCTCTGGGTCCTCTCCTTGCACCAGTCCCAAGCATCCTGCATCCTGCATC
>SJYQ01000796.1:449777-490309 GCA_006410935.1 Redunca redunca | reverse complement strand
CTTTGTCAGCAAAGTAATGTCTCTGCTTTTCAATATGCTATCTAGGTTGGTCATAACTTTCCATCCAAGCCATTTCATGGCTGCAGTCACCATCTGAAGTGATTTTGCAGCCCCAGAAAAGAAAGTCTGACACTGTTTCCACTGTTTCCCCATCTATTTTCCTTGAAGTGATGGGACCAGATGCCATGATCATCGTTTCCTGAATGTTGAGCTTTAAGCCAACTTTTTCACTCTCCTTTTTCACTTTCATCAAGAGGCTTTTGAGTTCCTCTTCACTTTCTGCCATAAGGGTGGTGTCATCTGCATATTTGAGGTTATTGATATTTCTCCTGGCAATCTTGATGCCAGCTTGTGCTTCTTCCAGCCCAGTGCTTCTCATGATGTACTCTGCATAGAAGTTAAATAAGCAGGGTGACAATATGCAGCCTTGACATACTCCTTTTCCTATTTGGAACCAGTCAGTTGTTCCATCTCCAGTTCTAACTGCTGCTTCCTGACCTGCATATAGGTTTTTCAAGAGGCAGGTCAGGTGGTCGGGTATTCCCATCTCTTTCAGAATTTTCCACAGTTTATTGTGATCCACACAGTCAAAGTCTTTGGCATAGTCAATAAAGCAGAAATAGATGTTTGTCTGGAACTCTCTTGCTTTTTCCATGATCCAGCGGATTTTGGCAATTTGATCTCTGGTTCCTCTGCCTTTTCTAAAACCAGCTTGAACATTTGGAAGTTCACGGTTCATGTATTGCTGAAACCTGGCTTGGAGAATTTTGAGCTTTACTTTACTAGCATGTGAGATGAGTGCAATTGTGTGGTAGTTTGAGCATTCTTTGGCATTGCCTTTCTTTGGGATTGGAATGAAAACTGACTTTTCCAGTCCTGTGAGCACTGCTGAGTTTTCTAAATTTGCTGGCATATTGAGTGCAGCACTTTCATAGCATCATCTTTCAGGATTTGAAATAGCTCAACTGGAATGCCATCACCTCCTCTAGCTTTGTTTGTAGTGCTTTCTAAGGCCCACTTGACTTCACATTCCAGGATGTCTGGCTCTAGGTGAGTGATTATACCATCGTGATTATCTGGGTCATGAAGATCTTTTCTGTACAGTTTTTCTGTGTATTCTTGCCACATCTTCTTAATATCTTCTGCTTCTCTTAGGTCCAGACCATTTCTGTCCTTTATTGAGCCCATCTTTGCATGAAATGTTCCCTTGGTATCTCGTTTTCTTGAAGAGATCTCTAGTCTTTCCCATTCTGTTCTTTTCCTTTATTTCTTTGCATTGAATGCTGAGGAAGGCTTTCTTATCTCTCCTTGCTATTCTTTGGAACTCGGCATTCAGATGTTTATATCTCTCCTTTTCTCCTTTGCTTTTCTCTTCTCTTCTTTTTGCAGCTATTTGTAAGGCCTCCCCAGACAGCCATTTTGCTTTTTTTCATTTCTTTTCCATGGGGATGATCTTGATCCCTGTCTCCTGTATAAGGTCATGAACCTCTGTCCATAGTTCATCAGGCACTCTATCTATCAGATCTAGACCCTTAAATCTATTTCTCACTTCCACTGTATAATCATAAGGGATTTGATTTAGGTCCTACCTGAATGGTCTAGTGATTTCCCTTACTTTCTTCAATTTAAGTCTGAATTTGGCAATCAGGAGTTCATGATCTGAGCCACAGTTGGCTCCCGGTCATTTTTTTGCTGACTGTATAGAGCTTCTACATTTTTGGCTGCAAAGAATATAATCAATCTGATTTTCATGCTGACCATCTGGTGATGTCCATGTGTAGAGTCTTCTCTTGTGTTGTTGGAAGAGGGTGTTTGCTATGACCAGTGTGTTCTCTTGTCAAAACTTTGTTAGCCTTTGCCCTGTTTCATTCCGTAATCCAAGGCCAAATTTGCCTGTTACTCCTGGTGTTTCTTGACTTCCTAGTTTTGCATTCCAGTCCCCTATAATGAAAAGGACATCTTTTTAGGTGTTAGTTCTAAACAGTCTTGTAGGTCTTCACAGAACTGTTCAACTTCAGCTTCTTCAGCGTTACTCGTTGGGGCATAGGCTTGGATTACCATGATATTGAATGGTTTGCCTTGGAAACAAACTGAGATCATTCTGTCCTTTTTGAGATTGCATCCAAGTCCTGCATTTCAGACTCTTTTGTTGACCATGATGGCTACTCCATTTCGTCTAAGGGATTCCTGCCTGCAGTAATAGATATAATGGTCATCTGAGTCCAATTCTGCCATTCCATTTTATTTTGCTGATTCCTAGAATGTTGATGTTCACTCTTGCCATCTCCTGTTTGACCTCTTCCAATTTGCCTTGATCCATGGACCTGACATTCCAGGTTCCTATGCAATATTGCTCTTTATAGCTTTGGACCTTGCTTCTCTCACCAGTCACATCCAGAACTAGGTATTGTTTTTGCTTTGGCTCCATCCCTTCATTCTTTCTAGAGTTATTTCTCCACTGATCTCCAGTAGCAAATTGGGCATCTACCAACCCGGGGAGTTCCTCTTTCAGTATCCTTTTGCCTTTTTCCTTTTCATGCTGTTCTGGTTTGGTTATATATAAATGTTAACTATATTTATCTATATCTTTCTTTCCATCTATCTATTATCCATCTATTATCTATCTATCAAAGAAGGTCCAGTGTCAAGATTCACTCAGTGTATATTTACCACATAGGTTTTCTGAAGGAATTGTTCTATTTTTTCTATTACAAAAAATTCCATTAGGGTAAAAATAGATGTATCCCTTTTTCCTATATAAAATTATATTCTCCATTGCTTTGACCACTTACCTTTAATCTATACGTAAAGACTTTTCCCTAAATTTTCAGCAAGAAACTTACTTTTGAGTATGTAATATGTGTGAAGTACTGTGCTAGGTATTAAGAATATAAACAGCAAAAATATCGTGCTCTGTTCCTGTTTTCAAGCAGGTGGGGAGAGAGAAATAGGGGGTGCAGAGAAGGCAATGGAGAGACAGAGAGGGAGAGAGGAGAAAGCAGTGCTAACAACATACCATGTCTCAAGTGTGGAGGTGCAAACACACAGGAATGTAAATTGAGTTGTGAGTCCATGTATCATATAGGAAGGCACATGACTCCACTTCTGGGGCCAGAGAAGACTCCAGGGAAGCTGTAATACCTGCTGTGCATGTCAGCAGAGCAGAGAGGAATTACTAAAGCTACGTGGAAAGAGAAGAGAAAAAGTGAGCAGAAAACGGACAGTCTCACAGTAAGAGACACTATGATCCACTTAAGGCCCTGGAAGGATTGAATAGGCAGCGAGTAGAGCAAGGGGCAATCTAGTGATAACTGAGACTAAGGGGCAGCCTAATCCTGGAGCATTCTTCTGGTAATGATAATTTACTCACCTATTCGGGGGCCTCACTGGTCTGAGTGCTTCGGCACCTCTGGGTTTGCCTCCCTGTCCCCATCGACTCTGCAGGAATTTGTGTGTCTTTGCAGCAACATTGTTTGATTTTCAGTGAATGTTCCAAGCACCCAGGTGGTTTTTCTCCTCCCCCTGTTCTGCGATGCTCAGTTTGACTCAGTTCAGCCTGTTTCTGGTTCATTGTACTTTGAGATGCAGGTGTATCTGAGAGCAGAAATTGTCACCAAAGAATAGAAATGGGCTTTCAATAAACGAGATCCCTCTTCAGTTTCTGCTGTAAAGCAAGTAGTGCAAACTGAATAACATTCGAAACGAAAAAGAATCTTTCTCCCCTGACACATTGTGGCAGACCTGAGCTCTGGGAAGTCATGTTCGTACATTCGCCTGGTCTTGAACTGTTCCCAGCCCTGTAAACACAGGGTGTGAGAGGAGGTGAGCTCAGGGTATTTCTACTCCGCCATTTTGGCTGATATCCAGCAATTAAAACTAACAAAGAATGCAGATAATGTAACTGCATTGAAATGTAAGTGGTTTTGAAATGGATGGAATCAAAGTGCTTGAAAGCCTGGGCATGGGGCAATCTTCACCAAAGAGTGTGCAGGTGAGGACTAGAGTAGGAAGTGACCCTAGAATAAAGGTCACTAGCATTCTTGTCCTTTATTCATTTTTCTGGCAGAGACTTCAATTTTAAAATCTTGATGGGCATGAGCTCATAATATATTGGGAACTTGACTTTTTTATACTATTGACTAAATCCCAGTTTATTTTTGGCTTCATAAATTTAAACTTTTAATGCCTTTGACCTGGACAATGCTTTAACTTTTATTCTAGATTTTCAAACTTCTGTTTCTAAGGTAATTAAGTCAAAGATCTACCTGGAAGATATTTGGGTGAATGATGTGTGGTGATGATCTAATTTTTTTCTCTAAACTCTGAACTAAAAGCAACAAGGCCACATAATAAATAATCCATTCCTTCTTTACCCTTTGAAGTGCATTTTTTATAGCTTATTAAATTAGNATGATAATTTGATTAAATTGATTAGATAATTTGCTACTTTTAAAACTTAAAATATTTTATCCATCTAAGATCTGTAAAGGACCCTGGATTTTATCTTTCCAATAACCTAATATAAAAAAAGAGGGCATAGTAATAGAGATTTTCCAGAGATTACATGCTGGTTAGTTGCAGACCCAATATTCAGCTGAAACCAGTTCGATATTAATCTTGTTTAGTAAACCATTGGGCTGACATTAGAGAATCTATATCAAAGCTATTGCTATAATTTACTTAGATGTTTATTCTTTTGTAAACTAGGGATAAAAGGATGTTTGTGAGGAATAAATGGGATCATGCATACACAGTACTCATATGCTGGATATATGGGAACATTCAATAAATGTTTACTGTTATTAGTAATAATATCAACAGTGGGGATCGATTGGACCATATTTGTAATTAGATATATAATTCAACAGCTTTTTTTTAAGTTTTAAAGTTGTTTTTATATAGACCATTTTTATAGTCTGTATTGAATCTGATATGTTGTTGCTTCTGTTGTTTATGTCTTGGTGCTTTGCTGTGAAGTATGCGGGATCTTAGCTGCCTGGAGTGAAATGAACTGAAAGTTGTTAGTCGTGTGTCATTTCCAACTCTTTGTGATGCATGGACTGTACGGTCCATGGAATTCTCCAGGCTGAATATTGAAGTGGGTAGCCTTTCCCTTCTCCAGGGGCTCTTTCTAAACCAGGGATGAAACCCAGGTCTCCCGCTTTGCACATAGTTGGTGAAGAATCCGCCTGCAATGTGGGAGACCTGGATGTGATCCCTGGGTTGGGAAGAGCCCCTGGAGAAGGGAAAGGCTACCCACTCCAGTATTCTGGCCTGGAGAATTCCATGGACTATACAGTCCGTGGGGTCACAAAGAGTCAGACACAACTGAGCAACATAGCTCCCTGATCAGGAATCAAACCCTCACCTCCTGATCTGGAGGGCAAAGTCTTAACCACTGGACTGCCAGGGAAATCCCAAAAACCTTTTAAAATTTGCTGAATTTCCCTCCCAATATATGGCATTTTGAAGAAATTAATAATTGTAAATGACATTCTCAAATTTTAAATGTTATTCAGATTGTTTCCTTGTGAATGAAAGTTGAACTTCTAATCT
This sequence comes from Redunca redunca, assembly GCA_006410935.1. Taxonomy (NCBI): domain Eukaryota; kingdom Metazoa; phylum Chordata; class Mammalia; order Artiodactyla; family Bovidae; genus Redunca; species Redunca redunca. The sequence continues at coordinate 484,753 of SJYQ01000796.1, read as the reverse complement.
GAGAAAATGGAACTGATGAAATGGAAAATAAAATCATCCTGGGTGTTTTAATAAGTGACATCATCTAAATAATTCTTAAAAGTTGGCTTGATTTTTTTTCTAATATTTTCAAAGATTTTAAATTTATACATGCTAGGAGCTGAGGGTACTGAGATAAATAGCACTGAGAACCTTAATAAATAAAATAAGATCCGCTGTTTTGATGCAGCTGGCGAGGGAGAGCTATCGATCATTCAGAAAAGCCATTGAGTGGCTACACAGACAGTTGGGATCTTTTGAGCTGAGTTCATTGACAGAAGAGTGGAGATGAAGAGAGACCCAGGGAGGTGAAACTGATTTTATTTTTCTTCTGTGTTCAGGGCTGATGGCATCACCCTTCCTTGTCTGTCAATGCTGCATCAGACTGACAGCGCAGTCTGTGTTCCCTGCGTTTCTCTTGTTTGACACTGGTCTTTCACTGATCTGTCATCTGAAACCCTGACCAGGACTGCTAACTCTGTAACTGCTGTTATTAACAACAGCAAAAAGCATTGCTTTTATAACACAAAGCGATAGAAGAAAGTACAGCTTTATTTTCATTTAGGGAAAGGCAAGGTAAGTTTAAAAAGCATTAACACACACACACACACATATATGTTTGTATATGTAATTTAGAAAGACGGTAATGATGATGTGATATGCAAGGCAGCCAAAGAGACACAGATGAAAAGAACAGACTTTTGGACTATGTGGGAGAAGGCAAGGGTGGGATATTTGAAGGAATAGCATTGGAACATGTATATTACCGTATGCAAAATAGATGACCAGAGCAAGTTCCATGCATGAGGCAGGATACCCAAAGCTGGTGCGCTAGGACAACCCAGAGGGATGGGATGCGGAGGGAGGTGGAGGGGGCTTCAGGATGGTGGGAAACATGTATACCCATGGATGATTCATGTCAATGTATGCCAAAACCATCACAGTATTGTAAAGTAATTAGCCTCTGATTAAAATAAATAATTTTCAAAAGAATTCATATGAAATAATGCCATTTGCAGCAATGTGGATGGACCCGGAGAATATCTTACTAAGTGAAGAAAGAAAAAAAAATATCATATGATATCAATTATACTTGGGACCTAAAAAAAGATACAAAAAGAACTTATTTACAAAACGGAAACAGACTAACAGATTTCAAAATCAAACAGTTCAGTTCAGTCGCTCAGTCACGTTTGACTCTTTGAGACCCCATGAGTCACACCACGCCAGGCCTCCCGGTCCACCACAAATTCCCAGAGATCACTCAAACTCATGCCCATCGAGTCAGTGATGCGATCCAGCCATCTCATCCTCTGTCGTCCCGTTCTCCTCCTGCCCCAATCCCTCCCAGCATCAGAGTCTTTTCTAAAGAGTCAACCCTTCCCATGAGGTGGCCAAAATATTGGAGTTTCAGCTTTAGCATCGTTCCTTCCAATGAACACCCAACACTAGTCTCCTTTAGAATGGACAGGATGTATCTCCTTGCAGTTCAATGGACTCTCAAGAGTCTTCTCCAACACCACAGTTCAAAAGCATCAATTCTTCAGTGCTCAGCTTTCTTCACAGTCGAACTCTCACATCCATACATGACCACTGGAAAAACCATTAGCCTTAACTAGACGGACCTTTGTTGGGAAAGTAATGTCTCTGCTTTTCAATATGCTATCTAGGATGGTCATAACATTCCTTCCAAGGAGTAAACGTCTTTTAATTTCCTGGCTGCAATTACCATCTGCAGTGATTTTAGAGCCCGGAAAAATAAAGTCTGACACTGTTTCCACTGTTTCCCCATCTATTTCCCTTGAAGTGATGGGACTAGATGCCATGATCTTCGTTTTCTGAATGCTGAGCTTTAAGCAAACTTTTTCACTCTCTTCTTTCACTTTCATCAAGAGACTTTTGAGTTCCTCTTCACTTTCTGCCATAAAGGTGGTGTCATCTGCATATCTGAGGTTATTGATATTTTCCCCAGCAATCGTGGTTCCAGTTTGTGCTTCTTCCAGCCCAGCATTTCTCGTGATGTACTCTGCATAGAAGTTAAATAAACAGGGTGACAATATACAGCCTTGACATACTCCTTTTCCTGTTTGGAACCAGACTGTTGTTCCATGTCCAGTTCTAACTGCTGCTTCCTGGCCTGCATATAGGCTTCTCAAGAGGCAGGTCAGGTGGTCTGGTATTCCCATCTCTTTCAGAATTTTCCACAGTGTATTGTGATCCACACAGTCAAAGGCTCTGGCATAGTCAATAAAGCAGAAATAGATGTTTTTTTCTGGAACTCTCTCGCTTTTTTGATGATCCAGCAAATGTTGGCAATTTGATCTCTGATTCCTCTGCCTTTTCTAAAACCAGCTTGAACATCTGGAAGTTCACGGTTCACGTATTGCTGAAGCCTGGCTTGGGGAATTTTGAGCACTACGCTACTAGTGTGTGAGATGAGTGCAATTGTGCAGTAGTTTGAGCATTCTTTGGCATTGCCTTTCTTTGGGATTGGAATGAAAACTGACCTTTTCCAGTCCTGTGGGCACTGCTGAGTTTTCCAAATTTGCTGGCATATTGAGTGCAGCACTTTCACAGCATCATCTTTTAGGATCTGAAATAGCTCAACTGGAATGTCATCACCTCCACTAGCTTTGTTTGTGGTGATGCTTTCTAAGGCCCACTTGACTTTACATTCTAGGATGTCTGGCTCTTGGTGAATGATCACACCATCGTGATTATCTTGGTCATGAAGATCTTTTCTGTACAATTTTTCTGTGTATTCTTGCCACCTCTTCTTAATATCTTCTGCTTCTCTTAGGTCCATACCATTTCTGTCCTTTATTGAGCCCATCTTTGTATGAAATGTTCCCTTGGTATCTATAATTTTCTTGAAGAGATCTCTAGTCTTTCCCATTCTGTTCTTTTCCTCTATTTCTTTGCATTGATTGCTGAGGAAGGCTTTCTTATCTCTCCTTGCTATTCTTTGGAACTCTGCATTCAGGTGTTTATATCTCTCCTTTTCTCCTTTACTTTTCACTTCTCTTATTTTCACAGCTGTTTGTAAGGCCTCCCCAGACAGCCATTTTGCTTTTTTTCATTTCTTTTCCATGGGGATGGTCTTGATCCCTGTCTCCTGTACAATGTCATGAACCTCCATATATTGTTCATCAGGTACCCTATCTATCAGATTAGTCCCTTAAATCTATTTCTCACTTCCACTGTATAATCATAAGGGATTTGATTTAGGTCCTACTTGAATGGTCTAGTGGTTTTCCCTACTTTCTTCAATTTAAGTCTGAATTTGGCAATCAGGAGTTCATGATCTGAGCCACAGTCGGTTCCTGGTCTTGTTTTTGCTGACTATATAGACCTTCTCCATCTTTAGCTGGAAAGAATATAATCAATCTGATTTTGGTGTTGACCATCTGGTGATGTCCACGTGTAGAGTCTTCTCTTGTGTTGTTGGAAGAGGGTTTTTGCTATGACCAGTGTGTTCTCTTGACTAAACTCTATTAGCCTTTGCCCTATTTTATTCCATATTCCAAGGCCAAATTTGCCTGTTACCCCACGTGTTTCTTGACTTCCTACTTTTGCATTCCAGTCCCCTATAATGAAAAGGACATCTTTTTTTGGGTGTTGGTTCTAAAAGGTCTTGTAGGTCTTCATAGAACCATTCAACTTCAGCTTCTTCAGCGTTACTGATTGGGGCATAAGCTTGGATTACTGTGATATTGAATGGTTTGCCTTGGAAATGAACAGAGATCATTCTATCGTTTTTGAGATTGCATTGAAATACTGCATTTTGGACTCTTTTGTTGACCATTATGGCTACTCCATTTTGTTTAAGGGATTCCAGCCCTCAGTAGTAGATATAATGGTCATCTGAGTTAAATTCTAAAGTTCCAAAGAATAGCAAGAAGAGATAAGAAAGCCTTCCTCAGCGATCAATGCAAAGAAACAGAAGAAAACAACAGAATGGGAAAACTAGAGATCTCTTCAAGAAAATTTGAAATACCAAGGGAACATTTCATGCAAAAATGGGCTCGATAAAGGACAGAAATGGAATGGACATAACAGAAACAGAAGATATTAAGAAGAGGTGGCAAGAATACACAGAAAAATTGTACAGAAAAGATCTTCTCAACCAACATAATCATGATGGTGTGATCACTCACCAAGAGCCAGACATCTTGGAATGTGGAATCAAGAGGCCTTAGAAAGCATCACTACAAACAAAGCTAGTGGAGGTGATGGCATTCCAGTTGAGCTATTTCAAATCGTGAAAGATGATGCTGTGAAAGTGCTGCACTCAATATGCCAGCAAATTTGGAAAACTCAGCAGTGCCCACAGGACTGGAAAAGGTCAGTTTTCATTCCAATCCCAAAGAAAGGCAATGCCAAAGAATGCTCAAACTACTGCACAATTGCACTCATCTCACACGTTAGCAAAGTAATGCTCAAAATTCCCCAAGCCAGGCTTCAGCAATACGTGAACCGTGAACTTCCTGATGTTCAAGCTGGTTTTAGAAAAGACAGAGGAAACAGAGATCAAATTGCCAACATCTGCTGGATCATGGAAAAAGCAAGAGAGTTCCAGAAAAACATCTATTTCTGCTTTATTGACTATGCCAGAGCCTTTGACTGTGTGGATCACAACACACTGTGGAAAATTCTGAAAGAGATGGGAATACCAGACCACCTGACCTGCCTCTTAGAAACCTATATGCAGGTCAGGGAGCAACATTCCAACTGGAGATGGAACAACAGACTGGTTCCAAATAGGAAAAAGGAGTATGTCAAGGCTGCATATTGTCACCCTGCTGATTTAACTTCTATGCAGAGTACATCATGAGAAATGCTGGGCTGGAAGGACAAGCTGGAATCAAGATTGCCAGGAGAAATATCAATAACCTCAGATATGCAGATGACACCACCCTTATGGCAGAAAGTGAAGAGGAGCGAAAAAGCCTCTTGATGAAAGTGAAAAAGGAGAGTGAAAAAGTTGGCTTAAAGCTCAACATTCAGGAAACAATGATCATGGCATCTGGTCCCATCACTTCAAGGAAAATAGATGGGGAAACATTGGAAACACTGTCAGACTTTATTTTTCTGGGCTCCAAAATCACTTCAGATGGTGACTGCAGCCATGAAATTAAAGACGCTTACTCCTTGGAAGGAAAGTTATGACCAACCTAGATAGCATATTCAAAAGCAGAGACAGTACTTTGCCAACAAAGGTCCATCTAGTCAAGGCTATGTTTTTTCCAGTGGTCATATATGGATGTGATAGTTGGACTCTGAAGAAAGCTGAGCGCGGAAGAATTGATGCTTTTGAACTGTGGTGTTGGAGAAGACTCTTGAGAGTCCCTTGGACTGCAAGGAGATCCAACCAGTCCATTCTGAAGGAGATCAGCCCTGGGATTTCTTTGGAAGGAATGATGCTAAAGCTGAAACTCCAGTACTTTGGTCAACTCATTCGAAGAATTGATTCATTAGGAAATACTCTGATGCCGTTAGGGATTGGGGGCAGGAGGAGAAGGTGACGACAGAGGATGAGATGGCTGGATGGCATTACTGACTTGAGAGACTTGAGTCTGAGTTAACTCCTGGAATTTGTGATGGACAGTGAGGCCTGGCATGCTGTGATATTTGGTGTTGCATAGAGTTGGACACGACTGAGCGACTGAACTGAACTGAACTGAACTGAGTTAAAATCAGCCATTCCAGTCCATTTTAGTTCCCTGATTCCTAGAATGTCGATGTTCACTCCTGCCATCTCCTGTTTGACCACTTCCAATTTGCCTTGATTCATGGACCTGATTCCAGGTTCCTATGCAATATTGCTCTTTACAGCATCGGACCTTGCTTCTATCATCAGTCACATCCACAAATGGGTATTGTTTTCGCTTTGGCTCCATCCCTTCACTCTTTTTGGAGTTATTTCTCTACTGATATCCAGTAGCATATTTGGCACCTACCGACCTGGGGAGTTCATCTTTCAGTATCCTATCATTTTGCCTTTTCATGCTGTTCATGGGGTTCTCAAGGCAAGAATACTAAGTGGTTTGCCATTCCATTCTCCAGTGGACCACATTCTGTCAGACCTTTCCACCATGACCCTCCCATCTTGGGTGGCCCCACACAGCATGGCTTAGTTTCATTGAGTTAGACAAAGCTGTGTTCCATGTAATCAGATTGACTAGTTTTCTGTGATTATGGTTTTAGTGTGTCTGCCCTCTGATGCCCTCTTGCAACACCTATTGTCTTACTTGAGTTTCTCTTACCTTGGACATGGGGTATCTCTTCACAGCTGCTGCAGCAAAGCACAGCCGCTGCTCCTTACCTTGGACAAGGGGTATCTCCTCACTGCCGCCCCTCCTGACCTTGAACGTGGAGTAGCTTCTCTCAGCCCTCCTGTGCCTGAGCAGCTGCTGCTCCTTGGACGTGGGGTTGCTCCTCTAGGCCGCCGCTCCTAACCTTGGATGTGGGGTAGCTCCTCTTGGCTGCTCCTGCGCCATCGCAGCCTGGCACTCTTGGCCACCACTCCTGACCTTGGGTGAGGGGTAGCTCCTCTCGGCCATGCTTCTGTGCGGTCCATCACAGAAGATACAGTCCTTGGAATTCTCCAGGCCAGAATACTGGAGTGGGTAGCCTTTTCCTTCTCCATGGAATCTTCCCAACCCAGGGGTTGAACCTAGGTCTTCCACATTGCTTTTTGTATTTTTACCAGCTGAGCCACAAGGGAAGCCCAGGAATACTGGAGTGGGTAGCCTATCCCTTCTCCAAGGAACTCTTCCTAACCAGGAATTGAACAGGAATCTCCTGCATTCCAGGTGGATTCTTTACCAACTGAGGTATCAGGGAAGCCCCCAAATCAGACTGCTGCTGCTGCTGCTAAGTCGCTTTAGTCGTGTCCGACTCTGTGCGACCCCATAGACGGCAGCCCACCAGGCTCCCCCGTCCCTGGGATTCTCCAGGCAAGAACACTGGAGTGGGTTGCCATTTCCTTCTCCAATGCATGAAAGTGAAAAGTGAAAGTGAAGTCACTCAGTCGTGTCTGACCCTCAGCGACCCCATGGACTGTGGCCTACCAGGCTCCTCCGTCCATGGGATTTTCCAGGCAAGAGTACTGGAGTGGGTTTCCATTGCCTTCTCTGAAATCAACTAGTGGTTACCAAATGGGAAACTTGGTGGTGAGGAAGAGATTATATTACATTAAGTTAAGCATATATACACCACTATATATATTAACAAAATAGATAATACGGACCTACTGTATAGCGCAAGGAACTTGGCTCAATATTCTGTAATAACCTACATGGAAAAAGAATCTTAAAAAACATAGGTATATGTTTATGTGTAACTGAGTGACCTTGTTGTACACCTGAAATTAACACAACATTGTAAATCAAGTATACTCCAATATAAAATAAAAATTAAATAAAAAAGATACAAAATAAAAAGAGCTTTTTGAAATCTCTGTTGACATTCATAAAAACACACCTTTAAAGCATATATAAATATATACAGAAGACACATATTTATGTGTACATACACATGCACAGGGCTTCCCTGGTGGCTCAGATGGTAAAGAATCTGCCTGCAGTGTAGAAGGCTCAGGTTCGATCCCTTGGTCCAGAAGATTCCTTGGAGAAGCGAATTGCTCCCAATTCCAGTATTCTTTCCTGGAGAATTTCATGGACAGAGGAGCCTGGCAGGCTACAGTCCGTGGGGTCACAGAGAGTAGGACATGACGGAATGACTAATGCACACACACTAACACGGAAAGGTCTCAGAGGTTGTTTTTGCTCCAGAACAGTACAGGCTATGTTTGATTATGGAGGCAACTCTGTAAAGCATTAAGAGCATGTAATTTAAAGACAAGCTTAGGTGCAGAAGCTGGTCGTTGCCCTGCTCCTGGGTGATCTCAGGCAGGTTATTTAATCTCTCTAAATCTCAGTTTTCTCACCGGAGTAATAACAGTTTCCTCACTGTCTTGTTGTTAGGATTAATACTAGTAAGGTAATGCTCAAAATTCTCCAAGCCAGGCTTCAGCAATACATGAACCATGAACTTCCTGATGTTCAAGCTGGTTTTAGAAAAGGCAGAGGAAACAGAGATCAAATTGCCAACATCTGCTGGATCATCAAAAAAGCGAGAGAGTTCCAGAAAAAAACATCTATTTCTGCTTTATTGACTATACCAAAGCCTTTGACTGTGTGGATCACAATAAACTGTGGAAAATTCTGAAAGAGATGGAATACCAGACCACCTGACCTGCCTCTTGAGAAGCCTATATGCAGGCCAGGAAGCAGCAGTTAGAACTGGAGATGGAACAACAGACTGGTTCCAAATAGGAAAAGGAGTACATCAAGGCTGTATATTGTCACCCTGTTTATTTAACTTATATGCAGAATACATCATGAGAAATGCTGGGCTGGAAGAAGCACAAGCTGGAATCAAGATTGCCGGGAGAAATATCAATAACCTCAGATATGCAGATGACACCACCCTTATGGCAGAAAGTGAAGAGGAACTCAAAAGCCTCTTGATGAAAGTCAAAGAGGAGAGTGAATAAGTTGGCTTAAAACTCAACATTCAGAAAACGAAGATCATGGCATCCGGTCCCATCACTTCATGGGAAATAGATGGGGAAACAGTGTCAGACTTTGTTTGGGGGGGGGGGGCTCCAAAATCACTGCAGATGGTGACTGCAGCCATGAAATTAAAAGACGCTTACTCCTTGGAAGAAAAGTTATGACCAACCTAGATAGCATATTTAAAAGCAGACACATTATTTTGCCAACAAAAGTCCATCTAGTCAAGCTATGTTTTTTCCAGTGGTCATGTATGGATATGAGAGTTGGACTGTGAGGAAAGCTGAGCGCCAAAGAATTGATGCTTTTCAACTGTGGTGTTAGAGAAGACTCTTGAGAGTCCCTTGGACTGCAAGGAGATCCAACCAGTCCATTCTGAAAATCAGCCCTGGGATTTGTTTGGAAGGAATGATGCTAAAGGTGAAATTCCAGTACTTTGGCCACCTCAGGAGAAGAGCTGACTCATTGGAAAAGACCCTGATGCTGGGAGGGATTGAGGGCAGGAGGAGAAGGGGACGACAGAGGATGAGATGCCTGGATGGCATCACTGACTCGAGGGACATGAGTGTGAGTGAACTCCAGGAGTTTGTGATGGACAGGGAGGCCTGGCGTGCTGTGATTCATGGGGTCGCAAAGAGTCGGACACAACTGAACGACTGAACTGATTTGTGTCTGCTTCCTAGTAGGCTACTCATTTTGTATATTCTTTAATATCTATAAAAAATTGTATTTTCCTGAACTTTTTAATTTATTTCCTTGAATCTGTTTTAAGAATTGTTTTTTAAAAGTATAATATGAAGCTGATTCTAATTAGGGCATTAGTGAGTACTGATCAAGGACATGATGTACTTTTACCCTTATCATTTCAATTTATTATTCTTTTTAGACAATGATCCAATTATTCCTAGAAGACATGCAATTGAATAAAAATGAGAAGGGAAAGAGAAATGTGACTAAAGGAGGGAAAATTTTCTTTCTTTGATAAATGTGATAACAGTCTTATGATGTTAGATAGTATGATTCTGTGTGCACCAAGAAAGTCAGACAGGTAGTTGGGAGTTTGGTTTTACATTTACATTAGTTTCACATACATTTTAATTCCATAGGGTTGTGTAAAACATGTAGTTTGAAATAATAATTTTCTATTTGGAAAATATCAAGGAAAGACATGGTACATGAACAAATGTTTCTATTGTGGAAGGTGATTATAGACAATTCTCTAGATTTATGGAGAACTTGGATTACAACAAGGCTGAGAGTGGCTTTCAGGTACTGGGAAAGCACACTTTATCTTCCTGCTGAGATGAGTTTTAATGCCTGTGGATGCTTCAGATTTGGGAAGCCTTTGTGATGGAGCTTTATTATGAGTCCATGGCAGTGCTACCTTTCAAATTTAGCTTTTTCCTCTTTGTAGCTTAGTATATTATTATTATGATTCTGTTTTATTTCTGTTTTCTAATCTAATACCTTCTGCGGTAGCCATGTCATTACATTCTTGGTTGCGTCCAGCTCTTTGCCACCCTGTAGACTATAGCTTGCCAGGCTTCTCTGTCCATGGAATTTTCCAAGCAAGAATATTGGAATGTGTTGCCATTTCCTTCTCCAGGAATCTTCCTGACCCAGGGATTTCACCTGCATCTCTTATGCCCACTGCATTGGCAGGTGGGCTCTTTATCACTAGGGTAGGTATTGTCCTCAAAATTTCAAATATGGTAGAGTTCACATGAAGGTTAGGTAAAGCGTATGTTTATGAACTTTCAAGATTGTCCCTTGAAAGACAAAGTACTTTCAAAATAATCACTATACATTTTTAGAAAGTATGTTTTAGGTTGGCCAAAGGATTTATTCAGGTTTTCCATAAGATGCTATGGAAAAACCCAAATAAACTTTGTGACCAAACCAATAATAGAAGTTTACTGTGTTGTAATCTAGGCTCAGGATTTTATCTTCTGTTCCAGGAGTATAACAATTCTGATGGATGAATGAACGGGGAGGTTTTGTTAAAAGCATGTGTTGCTATAGTGATTTACATGTTTCAGAACAAAAGCATGTAGGATGTGATTGACTCTTTCAATAAGAGAAGGTCAAAGAGAAGGTGAGGCTGAGTCTATGTTTCACTAACAAAGGGAAAGGTGGCAGAAAAAATAAATTTCATAGATGATTACTACCTGTGAAACTAAACAAAAACTTTAATTTATTTTGATCCTCAAAATAAGTATATCAAATATTATTTTCACCCCGATGATTCTAATAATTAGGTTAATTATGTTTCGGTGTATACATGAGTTGGCTGGATGTGAGTGAATGCAACCCTGATGGAATGCTGTTATCACAATCAAGCTGTCCCTCCTGACTCCGTCCCCACACTTTTCGTTTTAGCCCATCTTGTTCACCATCACCAGCATTATCCTTCTAGGGCTGCCTACAGCCCTTCCCATTCCAAACCTTTCATGACACCTCCATGAAGTCACAAAAGGTAACCCCTGGCATTATCTCCTTCTCTTCTCTCAGCTGTGCCCCCTTTCCCTTGGTATCTTCTACAAATTGCTCAAGTCCCATCATTCACTGCCTGTTCACAGCTGGAAAGGACTCCACCCATTTCTGCCTCTGGTCCTACATTTTGATGCTTTGTTCCTTACACACTAGGGCAATTTGGCCACTTACTGCATAATTTTGAATTGTTACTTAACTTCTTTTGGCCTCAGTTGCATTAACTGTGAAGGAAATAAATTGGATTACCGTCAGATTAAATTGTTTGATCTTGACTATTCAACTCTGCCATTTGCTGACATAAATAATATGTAGATGAATGAGCTTGACTGTTCCATAACTGAGCCACTTTGCTGTACACCCGTAACTAACACAACATTGTAAATCAACTCTCTTTCAATAAAAAATAAAATAAAATAACAACCAACCAAGCAGGCTATGGACCAGATTTAGCCTGTTAGTCATATACTCAAACCCAAAGTCTCCTTTCAGTGCTAAGATTTTATAAGAAAATAGAAAGCCACTTCTATTCCCAAAATTAAAGGGCTGAAGTTTTCCCTCACAGTGTAGCTTCATTAGATATTACCCTAGTTCATTGTTACTGATGATGATGGATAGTTTTGGTCCTACAGTCTCTCCCAGAACGTTTCTCATGGTGCAGACATCTCAGCACATATGCTGTCAACGTAGTAAATGCAGTGGAATACTTTTCCCAGTTTCACAGCAGGTCATTCTGACCAGGGCATGAACTGAGTACAACCTTGTCATCAATTTCCTCCATAATCCTTTCTGTAGGTCAAATTAAATGTGATAGTACACTCAGCAATCCTTTTGCTTCCTGAAATATTACAGTAGGGTAGTGTAAGCAATATTCCTGCAACTCAATAAACAGTGTTGTTTGTATGACTAATTAATATAAGGAGCACACAAAACATACAACCTTCTCTGACATTTTCACACAAAAACTGATCTTTCAGAAATCTCCATATGCTATTTCAACCAATGATAAAGTTTCTAGCTCACCGGCAGAATGCATCGATAAAAGTAGTCAATCTTAGAGTCAGTGAACCCTGGCTTGATGTACATTTTGTTTCAGTAGAAAAATGAAGATGGATGGGGGAGACCATCATTTTATTTTGCTTTCCCATGTGAACTATTCTCATTCATCTCTGATCTAGCATTAATTAGCACTTTGTGATGGCTTTCTGTCCTATTCAAGATGGCCATGCTCCCCAAGCCTGAGTAAGTTTTTGAATGAAGTTACTAAGTGTCGCCACTAGAACACTCATAAAACAGCAAATCCCTGTGTATCTTTGCCTCATTATTACTGCAGTTATCTTTCAAATCTTTGTGTTAAAGAGCCCTAATTATCTGGCTGTGGTCTCACCTTTAAAAGTGTAGTCCTATATCCAGAGTAGTCTTATCATTGTTATGACTTGAAACTCATTTGGTGGTTTCTTTATACTTGTATCCTATCTGGCTTTCATTTCCTCAATAAGAAGGGTTGGAGTTTCATATCAGGCTCTCTTAATGTATCTGTTCCCTGTTTTCCTCCAAAATTTCCGGTTTTAGTTGTCTGTACTGCATCAAATTTCTTTACGTGTCCACAGTTTAGAAACTTGTCTTTTTATCTGTCTGGATCTGTATTCACTAATATGGAACTGGTCTGCCCAGAAAACATGCGTTTGAATTCCTCTTTTCAGTCTATTGGATAAATGCTGGGACCCCAGAAGCATTCAACATTTTGATCTAGATATTTGGATCATAGTGTAATATATTTACCATCAATATAATATTTCTTTCTTCTTGTCACTCCAAATTCTTAGCTGGATTTAAAGAACTTGATTCTTAAGCAAACATGATCTTGACTTTGTAGGTTACAAAATAATTGTTCTCATCACAGAATTCCTTACTTTGTGTGTGTGTGTGTGTGTGTGTGTGTGCTCAGTCATTCACTTGTATCTACCTCTTTGTGACCCCATGGATTGTAGCCCACCAGCCTCCACCAGGCTCCTCTGTCCATGGGATTTTCCCAGCAAACATCCTGGAGGGGGTTGCAATTTCCTCCTCCTGGTTCTCACTCTGCAGAAAGTCACTTTCACCATTATTTTAAATCATCAGCTTTCCTTCTTTATTTCAGTGTTTTACTTGTCAGAACCCCTGAACAACCATGAATTTAAAAGTTAATAAGCAGAACCACTATCAGTAGAGAGAACTGCCAAGAAGAACAAGCAGTTCTGTAGTTACAGTCTTGGTGCTGATCAGTCAACCCAGTTGTCAGGAATACATCTTTGTATCATGTGACATGTACACCAAGATTTGCCATATTTGATGTACTCTCCTGCTCATTCAACCTTGAAATCCTGCAGTTAGCCTCAAGTCCTTCTCCTTTTTAGTTGGTATATATTAGCCAGTAAATTCCATCCTTTTTATCTCCAAAATAGCTCTCAAACCTATGCCTTCCTGTTCATTCCCAGTATTTGTTCAAAAAAGTATCTGTTGAGGGTTGCCTCTGTGATAGTCACTTTTTCAAGAGTTGGAGACACAGCTGTTAAAAGAATCAGCATTTGCCTGAGAGGGCTTCTGTTCTTACTGGGCATTTCATTGTGTCTTGCTTTAATGACAACATTCATCTTGAGCAGTCGGTCTCCTCCCTCTGAAATCTATTCCTATGCTAACACCAAAGTTGTCCCTGGATCATGTCACATCCCAAATTTGGATGACTCTTTATCAGCAGCTTTGTAAATGCCAAGCATTGTAGCCTAGAGTGCTCTTTATGGGCTGAGCCACCCCCACTGCTGTTCTCCAGTCCCCGGACTAAGTGCTGCTGTAAGAATAGGCTGCAATAGGGTTTTCACTGCTATCTTGGGACTTTGCATAAAGTGCTTACAATTTTACACTCCATTTCCACCTGAAGAATTTCTGTTCCACTCTGTGAAGGGAGTTGTCTTTGCCCTCACAGTTAATTTCTTCTTCTGTAATCTATAGAAAAGTTGTGAAACACCCTTTTAAAAAGGTAGCAATTATAGAGTTCAATTTATTCTTATACTTTTTTGATACAATATCATATTAGTTTTGGATATACAACATAGAGATTCAATATTTTTATACATTAATAAATGATCACCATAATATGTCTAGTTACAATCGATCACCATACAAAGTTATGACAATATTATTGACTATATTCTCTAAGTTGTATATTACATGTCCATGACATTTATTTTTAATTTTTTAATTTTTATTTTTGAACCAATTCAATATAATTAAGATTTATAAAACTTCACACAACAGTAGGATACAAATTCTATTCAAGTACCCATAGATTGTAAACTAGAAGACACTGGAACATATCCAGGGACATGAACAAGATACAAAAATTCATTTGTTTTTCATTTCCAACATCACTCCCATTAGATAATCAGCATCTTGAAGGGAGAAGATATATTTTCTTTGTACTAAAGGGTAGTTTGCTGAATAAAGGCAGAAATAAATGGCTGAAGTACACAAGAGATTCTGTGCTTTCATATTAAGAAATACTTATAGGAGTATCAATATTACTTTAAGAAAATTGCATATTCAGTTTTCTCTTATTTACCATGTCGAATATGACCAACATTGGATAAATGGGTCTCAATGGCAAAATCAAGTGAAACCAAAGGAGAGGAAAAAAATATTTAAAATCTTATATTGATACAAAGTACTTTATTTAGTTCCAATGATTTTACTATCTAGACAGAACTTAAAACAGCGTATTAGGAAGTCTAGTATCATTTAGTACATTTGTCTGAAAAGAATAACATCCTTTTCAAAGGGAATAACCTTAGCAATATAAAATCTTACATCATTCTTTAATGTTTACTTTGCAGAATTTATGGTCTCTCTAAAAAGGACTTTATATTATGCAAAAGAATAATGTTTCCAGAACTACCTGAAAGTAAGCATATAAGATAAATCCAGAAGGCAGAGTTTAAGTTATGCATATACATAAATCCACTCTTCTTTAAAGGTTCTTTTCCCATATAGGTCATTACAAAATATTGCAGTTTCCTGTGCTATATAATAGGTCCTTATTAGTTATGTATTATTTATAGCAGTGGGCTTCCCAGGGGGCGCTAGTGGCAAAGAACTCGCCTGCCAATGCAGGAGACATAAGACACGTGGGTTTGATCCCCTGGAGAAGAGCATGGGAACCCACTCCATTATTCTTTCTGAGAGAATCCCATGGACAGATGGAGCCTGGCAGGCTACAGACCATAGCGTTGCAAAGAGTCAGACACAACTGAAGACTTAGCACGTATGCACACGTATATAGTAGTATGTGTATGTCAATCCCAAT
This sequence comes from Redunca redunca, assembly GCA_006410935.1. Lineage (NCBI taxonomy): Eukaryota > Metazoa > Chordata > Mammalia > Artiodactyla > Bovidae > Redunca > Redunca redunca. Next base: position 469,327 of record SJYQ01000796.1, on the reverse strand, counting down.
GTCCCAATTCATCCCTCCCTAAGAGACAATCTTAGGAACTTCCCTGGTGGTTCAGTGGTTAATTAAGGTGGTCCCCTTCCATTGCAGGGCACATGGGCTTGATGCTTGATTGAGGAACTGGGATCCCACATGCCATGTGGGGTAGCCCCCCAAATTGGAATAATTTATATAAAACATCTTTATTTTAAAAAGTAAAGAATCTCAGCAAAGGACAGTTAAGGTACCGGTCCATTTAAACAAATATTTGTGAATGCTTCTCAAATTGAAGAGGTACAAGGAAAGAAGAGTGTAAACAGGTTTTGAGCAAATATTAATGTAAAGAAAATCCTCATGTCCTCAAAGACATTTGTCTGATGAGTAGATATTTGTAAAACTATATACACATTCCTAAAATTTTCAAACTATTTGTACAATGGCAAGCAAAATCCAGTACCACAGTTCAGGAAAGTATAAATGTGTGTGTGTGTGTATGGATTCACTATATACTATTCATATATATATGTGCATTCACTATGATATTAATAATCTAGGGTCTGACTCTTCCCAGTCATGCAGATCCTGGGATATTTAGAAAATAACCCACATGACTACCTTTCTATAACACTTCTTTGCGACTTTATGGGATATTTGATTACCACCTTAGGAATTGTCCACAGAGGACAGAGGAAAGAAAAGATAGCTGAAGGTTGTAGTACAAACATTAGAGTTTCTGATGGATGAAACTTGCTTGTCATTTGACACAGAAGCTGTAACACAGGGAAACTGAACAATAGCTTCTGTGAGGAGGTGTGGTACATTCTTTCTGACTTAATTTTGCATAAAGGTCAACATCCTTTGATTATAGTTTTTTTTTTCACAAGCATCCAAACCCCTGAAAATATCAGTTTTATCCTACTTATTTTCCTTTTCCTCTGTCACTTTTATTGAAGGATTTAATGAACTTTTCTATCTTGAGAATGTTTATAAAAATTTGAACACTGACTTTCTCCCTGGATTAAAAATGATTGGTGCTCAAAATAATGCATTAAAATGATAATTAAAATGATAATAAATAGCAATACTACTTGATAAGAAATTTAAGGCAACTGCAAAGAGTTGATAGATTTATGATAAGAATGCTTGCTATTATATCATTAAAATATTATTTAGATAGTCATAACAAAATATTAGGAACATATGAAAAATACGACAGTTGAACAAAAGTAAAAGTGATAGTTTTTACTTCTTAGATGTCCACAGAATAGTTTATTTACTTTTCTTTCAGTGATATAGAATAAGAAAAATTATACAACTACACTTCTTCTTTGTGAGAAAATGCTGTTTCTTAGGGCTGTTAGAATTATGGTTGAGCCTAGAACAACACTGGGGTTAAGCACGAGCCCCACACCCTTGGAATCCTGAATGTAATTTTACAGTCTTCTCTCAGCAAACATACTTCAGCATCCACAGATTCAACCAACTTCAGACCCTGTGGTGTTGTAGAATGTATTTGGTGAAAGCAAACTCCATATAAGCGGACCTATGCAATTCAAGCCCATATTATTCAAAGGTCTGCTGTAGCTAATCTTTGATTGTTAATAATGGAGTTATTGTGTAGTCGTCATTTTGGTATATCTTAACCCCATATGCGGTTGTGGATCTTCATGCTCCAGTTCAGTTCAGTCGCTCAGTCGTGTCCGACTCTAGGTGACCCCATGAATCGCAGCACGCCAGGCCTCCCTGTCCATCAACAACTCCCGGAGTTCACTCAGATTCAAGTTCATTGAGTCAGTGATGCCATCCAGCCATCTCATCCTCTGTCGTCCCCTTCTCCTCCTGCCCCCAATCCCTCCCAGCATCAGAGTCTTTTCCAACGAGTCAGCTCTTCGCATGAGGTGGCCAAAGTACTGGAGTTTCAGCTTTAGCATCATTCCTTCCAAAGAAATCCCAGGGCTGATCTTCAGAATGGACTGGTTGGATCTCCTTGCAGACCAAGGGACTCTCAAGAGTCTTCTCCAACACCACATGCTCCAAAACAGTCTCAATATTTCTGAGAGTGCTAGGAATATCTAAAATGGGCTTATAATACGTGCAATACTTCATGGTGTATTTTGCCATTATGTCTTTTCAATTCCTTCTGGTAACTGCTTTGTCTTCCCATGCACCATCCTCAATGCATTGGAACCCAGGAAGTTAGAAATCTCTTACAAAGTGGGAAACAAACTTATGCATTTCTATCATTACCCTCTATTTTTGAGTATTACTAAAAGTGTTTTATGGCATACATAGCTTTTAGTGAAATAGCTTTTTCAGATTTTAATGAAAAGTCTGACCTGTTTCTGCCCCAGCTCCAAACTTAGCTGAGTTCATTATGGATCTCCATTTGGACGTATCTGAGTGACAGGGAATGGATTATACTCTCAATGCCTCCTCCTCATTGTTGAGAAATGTTTAACTACTGGATTGAGCTTGTTGTGTCTAGATACCTCTTTCTCTAATGGAAGTTCTTTCCTATGAGGCTCTTTAGTGCCGCAGGCATGATGTACCTCAACTTCTCACCACGTCTGATGGATCTCAGACTTGGGGTCCTCTCTTGCCTATATTGTTTTGGAGTCAAGTGGCTCCTTAGATTCTTCTGATTTAGTTGTGTATTTTGTATTTGGTATAAATAGCTAAAGTAATTAGTGGACAGGCCACCTGAAAGAATGTTTTCTTTTTTTTTTAACTTATATTTGTTTTTATTTTATTTTATTTTTTTAATTTTTATTTTAACTTTAGTTTACTTTACAATACTGTATTGGTTTTGCCAAATATTGACATGAATTCACCACGAGTTATATTCTTCCCATGGGCTTAACCAACCAAGTGTCAAGTATAAGACAAAAGGCTCGGCTGGACCACGGGAAGAACGACCCTGACCATAGAATGTTTTCTTGAGTGGTCCAGAATTTGACCTTCCTGAAATTGACATGATAGCCATCACGAGCAGAAAATGATCAACTCAACGTTTCAGATATGATCTACCGATAGAAGCATACAATGACCCTTGAATATTTGGGGTTGAATCATTTGACTGGTAATTTTTTTTCCTTTATTTTTTTTTAAATTTTTATTTTTACTTTATTTTACTTTACAATACTGTATTGGTTTTGCCATACGTTGACATGAATCCACCATGGGTATACATGCGTTCCCAAACATGAACCCCCCCTTCCACCTCCCTCCCCATAACATCTCTCATGTATACTATCATGTAAGAAATGAATCACCAGTCTATGTCCGATGCAGGATACAGGATGCTTGGGGCTGGTGCACGGGGATGACCCAGAGAGATGACTGGTAAATTTTTCAATGTCAGTAGCTTATTTAGAAAAGTTTCAAGAATGTAGACGTAATTATAAAGTTGAAAAATGATTTTGAAAACTGAATCAAGTTTGAAAAGTGAAAGTGTTAGTCACTAAATCGTGTCCAGCTCTTTTGCAACCCCATGGCCTGTAGCTTGCCAAGCTTCTCTGTCCATGGAATTCTCCAGGCAAGAATACTGGAGTGGGTTGCCATTTGCTTCTCCTGGAGATCTTCCTGATCCAGGGATTGAAGTCAAGTCTCCTGCATTGCGGGCAGATTCTTTACCATCTGAGCCCCTGGGGAAGAAGGAGGAGATAACCTCTTAGTCACAGGATCAAATGATCCAAACGCATCATTACTTATTCTCAGGAATGCCCCCAAGATCCTTACAATAAACCTGCCATCTTTAAACAATACTTCTATGGTACCGCATCATCATTCTATTTATACCCTATTAAAAACAGCTTACTGGAAATGGACATATGGATAATATTTGAACAGCAAATTCATATCTTTTCCAGAATGTTTTTTATACAATGGAAAACCACTAATTTGGGGTATTAGGGACTAATTGATGTGAGCAGGATTATTTTCTCATAATCCACCAAAGCACATGGAATTGGTGATCAATATGCTTTCCCTACATAAAACTGACACCATTCATGACACATTGCAGTTGGGGACTGAGAAGAACATGGATTTGGAGTCGTGGTTCAACATACCCACTCTGGGATCTTGGACACATCTTGATATTTCATTAGTAAATAGAACATGACAGTAACATTTATGTCACTGGGTTTAATCAAGAGAAAAAGAAGAGGTATTTTAAGCCTTGATTTTTTTTTAAATGAATTGTTTTCTGTCACATTGAGAATGGAATCATCCTCATCATTCAGTCTTTAAGTTGCATTTGACTCTTTGCAACCCCTTGGACTTTAACAAGCCAGGCTCCTTCCTCCTTTTCTATCTCCCTCAGGCTGCTCAAATTCATGTACATTGAGTCAGTGAGTGAGCTTCCTTCATAGCTCAGTTGGTAAAGAATTTGCTTGCGATGCACGAGACCTGGGTTCAGTCCTTGGGTTGGGAAGATCCCCTGGAGAAGAGAAAGGCTACCCAGTGTTCTGGCCTGGAGAATTCCATGTACTATAAAGTCCATGAGGTCACAAAAAGTCGGACATGACTGAACAGCTTTCACTTTCACTCTCACTTTCCACTGAGTCAGTGATCCTATCTAACCATCTCAAACTCTGCCACCCCTTTCTCCTTTTTCCTTCAGTCTTTCCTAGCATCAGGGTCTTTTCCAATTTGTCAGCTCTTCACATCAGGTAGCCAAAGTATTGGAGCTTCAGCATCAATTCTTCCAATGAATATTCAGGACTGATTTCCTTTAGGATTGACTTGTTTGATCTCCTTGTTGTCCAAGAGACTCTTAAGAGTCTTCTCCATCTTCTCCACAATTCAAAAGCATCAGTTCTTCAGTGCTCAGCCTTCTTTACAGTCCAGCTCTCACATCTGTATATGACTACTGGAAAAACTGTAGCTTTGACTATACGGACCTTTGTCAGCAAAGTGATGTCTTTGCTTTTTAATACACTGTCTAGGTTTGTCATAGCTTTCCTTCCAAGGAGCAAACATCTTTTAATTTCATGGCTACAGTCACCATCTACAGTGATTTTGGAGCCCAATAAAATAAAATCCGTCACTGCTTCCACTTTTCCCCCTTCTATTTGCCATTAAGTAATGGGACTGGTTGCCATGATCTTAGTTTTTTTAATGTTCGGTTTTAAGCCAGCTTTTCCACTTTCCTCCTTCATCCTCATCAATAAGCTCTTAAGTTCCTCTTCACATTCTGCAACTTTCTCCTCTTCATTAACTGAGAATATAGGATTTGATTTCCATATGTGCATGTATATAGAGAAATCCCATATTAGTCATTTTATAGAATAATATATGCATATGAATATATTTGCCAAAACACACTTTTATAGCAATTATCTTTATTCACATGATGGTTTTATCAGTATTCTTGGAGAGTTTTAGTAGTTTTGGAAGACGAGACGTAAAGAGGGGAGATATATTTAAATACTTTAAATCCTTGCATCCCAGCTGCCCTAAGGCTTATTTCCTTTGATCACTGAGTTTGATTTCAAGCCATTTGGACTAGATAAGTGTACTCTTAAAAAGTCAACAATGCTTTGGTTAAAAAGAAAGAGTACATTCACCTTTCTGTAGGCAATGATGATAGTTCCATAATGAAACATGGTGGGACAAAGGGAAATAGAAAAGATATAATTCCCACAATAATTTGTGTTTTATCAAGATGCAACTGAAGCATTTTTAACCATGCCAATAATTTTTATTATTATTTCTAGATGGGGCACACTAAGAGGAGCACAGGGGCAGAAAGAAAAATTTTGGGTATGTAACACTTTGCAATTGAATTCCTACTGTGAAGTGAGTATTTTAGAATCATTTGTGCCCCTACTCCCTGTTTTGTATTATTTAGTCATATCCTAAATCACTATACTATTGATTGTAATATTGGTATTTTCTCCAGGACAAAATCCATTATAATCATTTATGTTATAGTAGTAGTTTTCAACTTTTCATATTTCAAATTGTAACAGTGTGTCAGTATTTTTTTCAAAATGAAATCAACAGAAACACTTGTCTGTTATCATCTATATAAACTTAAAAAAATGATCAGTGTGCTCTCATATATGTCAATCAACTTTGTATTCTTACATTATTTTTGTTATGGATGATGCTTTGTAATGTTAGTATTGAATATACATATAGAGTTTTATTTTTGTTTCCACCAGTTTATAACACATATGTTTCTCTACTGAGAAAGAACAATCATTAGCCTAAAATTATAGAAAGTTATATGTAAGAAACAGTTTGAAGAAAATTGGAATTATTACCTGATTGACTACAATCAACTTTGATGAATTATCCTAGGTCCTTATAACACATACCCTTTGTGTGTATGTGTGCCAAGTTGCTTCAGTCATGTCAGACTCTTTGTGACCCTATGGACTGTAGCCCACCAGGCTCCTTGGACCATGGGATTCTCCAGGCAAGAATACTGGAGTGGGTTCCCATGCCCTCCTCCAAAGGATCTTTCTGACCTAGGGATGGAATCCGTGTCTCCTGCAGTTCCTGCATTGTGCGTGGATTCTTTACTGCTGAGCCACTAGGGAAACTCCATATACCCTTTATTCTGTCAGAAATAAAGTTTAAATGATGCTGTTTATCATCAGTTCAGTTCAGTCACTCGGTCGTGTCTGACATTTTGCGACCCCATGGACTACAGCATGGCAGGCTTCCCTGTCCATCACCAACTCCCGGAGCTTATTCAAATCCATGTCCATTGAGTCGCTGATGCCATCCAACCATCTCATCCCCTGTCATCCCCTTCTCCTCCTGCCTTCACTCTTTCCCAGCATCAGGGTCTTTTCCAATGAGTCTGTTCTTTGCATCAGGTGGCCAAAGTACTGGAGTTTCAGCTTCAGCATCAGTCCTTCCAGTGAATATTCAGGACTGATTTCCTTTGGGATGGACTGGTTGCATCTCCTTACAGTCCTAGGGACTCTCAAGAGTCTTCTCCAACACCACAGTTCAAATCATCAATTCTTTGATGCTCAGCCTTCTTTACAGTCCAACTCTCACATCGGTACATGATTACTGTATGCTGCTGCTGCTGCTATTGCTGCTGCTAAGTCACTTCAGTGTATCCGACTCTATGCAACCCCATAGACGGCAGCCCACCAGGCTCCCCTGTCCCTGGGATTCTCCAGGCAAGAACACTGGAGTGGGTTGCCATTTCCTTCTCCAATGCATGAAAGTGAAAAGTGAAAGTGAAGTAGCTCAGTTGTGTCCAACTTCCAGCGACCCCGTGGTTGCAGCCTACCAGGCTCTTCTGTCCATGGGATTTTCCAGGCAAGAGTAGCGGAATATGTCTATTTATCATAGAATTTTAATTTGAATGTATGCATTAGAAGGCATATTATAACTTACAAAATACTAAATATCAGGGCTTGTGCTCACTCAAGTGACTCTTGTTAATTAGATTTTTCCAAAAGGCACTCACAAAAAATTAATCACCCAAGTGTGTGGTCACCACTTATATTTGTCTTGTTGATATATAGAGATGTTATGCCATTGAGCATGGGCTTCCCAGGTGGCTCAGTGGTAAAGAATCTGCCTGCAATGCAGGAGAAATGGATTGGATCCCTGTGTTGGGAAGATCCCCTTGTTGAGGGCACAGCAACCTACTCTAGTATTCTTGGCTGAAGAATCCCATGGACAGAGGTGCCTGGTGGGCTACAGTCCATAGGGTCACAAAGAGTCATACATGATTTAGCAACTTAGCAGGTGCACACACGTGACCTTGAGTAGAATGATGCTTTTTTTGTATTTAAACTTAGCTTTCTCAAATATCATATTCCTTATTAAAATACAGTTTGAGGTAGTCAATAATTAACATTAGTGTTCAACAATTAATATTTATAATATTTGAAAGATAATATATTATTTGAGCCTCCTGGAATATTTCTGAATGCTAGGATATTATGAGTAGTTATGGGAAGGGGAAGACATAGTGTCTACATTGCTGCCAAAAGTGGGGATGGACAAGCCTGAAGAGAGCCCAAAACATGCACATGGTAGGCATAGCCCTTGAAATATTTGCAACCAAGCACACACATGTGTGCACACACACACGTGTGCACGTGTGCGCATGCGCACACACACACACACACACACACACAAATAAGTTTAACCAAACTTTTCTGTAGCCCTGACCATGCTCAGTTCTTGACTAAATTGAGGGGTTCCATTCTTCACCATATCACTCGTGAAGAAGAAAAGATTGACCTTCTTTAGGAAATAATCTCAGTGTCAATATCTATGCAGCTAGCTCTCCATATCTGCCAGTTCTGCATACACAGATTCAAGAAAACATTTTAAAAAATTCTAGAAAGTTTCAAAAACCAAAACTTGAATTTGCTCTACACTGACAACTATTTATATAGTATTTTTTTAAAATATAAATTTATTTATTTTAATTGGAGGTTAATTACTTTACAATACTGTATTGGTTTTGCCATACATCAACATGAATCCACCACAGGTATACACGTGTTCCCCATCCTGAATCCCCTCCCTCCTTCCTCCCCATACCATCCCTCTGGGTCATCTCAGTGTACCAGCCGCAAGCATCCAGTATCATGCATTGAACCTGGACTGGCGATTTGTTTCACAATGATACTATACATGTTTCAATGCCATTCTCCCAAATTATCCCACCCTCTCCCTCTCCCACAGAGTCCAAAAGACTGTTCTATACATCTGTGTCTCTTTTGGTGTCTCGCATACAGGGTTATCATTACCATCTTTCTAAATTCCATATATATGCATTAGTATACTGTATTGGTGTTTTACTTTCTGGATTACTTCACGCTGTATAATAGGTTCCAGTTTCATCCACCTCATTAGAACTGATTCAAGTGTATTCTTTTAATGGCTGAGTAATGTTCCATTGTGTATATGTACCACAGCTTTCTTATCCATTCATCTGCTGATGGACATCTAGGTTGCTTCCATGTCCTGGCTATTATAAACAATGCTGTGATGAACACTGGGGTACACGTGTCTCTTTCAATTCTGGTTTCCTCGGTGTGTATGCCCAGCAGAGGGATTTCTGGGTCATAAGGCAGTTCTATTTCCAGTTTTTTAAGGGATCTCCACACTGTTCTCCATAGTGGCTGTACTAGTTTGCATTCCCACCAACAGTGTAAGAGGGTTNAAATCCAAAACACTAGTAAGAGATGGGTGAGACACATTCAGACTTTTGTTTGTTTTTATTGGAGTATAGTTGCTTTACAATGTTGGGTTAGTTTCTGCTATACAATTAAGTAAATCAGCCGTGTGTATACATATATCCCCACCCCCTTAGACCTCCTTCTTACCTCCCCATCCCACCCCTCAGGTCATCACAGAGCACAGACCTGAGCTCCCTGTACTGTACAGCAACTCCCCACCATTTTACACGTGGTAGTGTACGTATGGAAATCCCAGTCTCCCAGTTTATCCCATCCCACTTCCTTGCCCCGCCTCATGTCCACCTGTCTGCTCTCTGCATCTGCATCTCTATTCTCACCCCGCAAATAGGTTCCTCTGCACCAATTTCCTAGATTCCACATATATGTGTTAATATATGATATTTGTTTTTCTCTTCTTGACTTAATTCACTATATATACAACTATATTCTCAGAAGGATAAGAGAGAGAGGATGAGGCAGTATCAAAATCTGAAGAACTGATAGTCAAAAGTTTTCCAAAACTGAGAGACATCAACCTAAGCTCAATAAACTCCAAGTAAGCAAAACTAGAATTTTATTAATATATACACTGACAACTTCAAAGAAGGCAAATAGGAAAGTTTCATTCAAACAAAAGCTAAAATAACATAGCATAAAAAATATAAAGCAAAAGTCATAAAAAAAGAGAAAAACAGATCTACAATTTGGTTGCCTATTCCAGCATGTCTCACTTATAATTTCATACAGAAAACAGCTAAAAGATAAGTAAAGATATAGAGGATTTTTAAAAAAGCTATTAGCTAGCTTAAAATTCATGCAACACTAGACACAAATACTAATGGACAGTTTTTGTGCATATGGAATATTTCCCAAAGTTGACCATACGCTGGTTATAGGGCAAGTTCAACAAATTGAAAGGATTTAAATTTTACAGAGTGTGCTATGGAAAAACTTGGTTTAGTTAGCTAAAGCAGTACTGAATTTAATAGGAAATGCATATATTTGAAAAATAAAAGGTTAAAATCAACACATATATTAAAACAGGAAGAGCTGAAAATAGCAGTTTAATAATCTAGATAAAGAACTCAAACCTCAAAAACAAACAAACAAGCAAAAAAAAATAGAAGGAAGGGAATAAAAAGGAAAAGGGCAGAAATCAATGAAAAAAGTGGACATAGAGAGTATCAAGAGAGCAAAGATTTGATTCTTTGATAAGATTAAATTCCTAGGAAAGCTTGTAAAGAAACCAAGAGAGGGAGAAAAAAATTACCATAGAAATAAAAAAGGAAGGCTGTCTTCAGTTCAATAGATATTGTTGTTGTTGTTCAGTCATTAACCTATGTCTAACTCTTTGCAACCCCATAGACTGCAGCTTGCCAGGCCTCCCTATTCCTCACTATCCCCCAGAGTTTGCTCAAGTTCATGTCCACTGGGTCAGTGATATTATCCAACCATCTCACCCTCTGCTGCCCTCTTCTTCTTTTCTCTTCAATCTTTCCCAGCATCAGGGTCTTTTCCAATGAGTCAGTTCTTCACATCAGGTGGCCAAAGTACTGGGGCTTCAGCTTCAGCATCAGTCCTTCCAATGAATATTCAGGATTGATTTCCTTTAGGATTGACTGGTTTGATCTCCTTGCAGTCCAAGGGACTTTCAAAGGTCTTCTCCAGCACCATAATTCGAAAGCATCAATTCTTGGGCACTCAGCCTTCTTTATGGTCTAATTCTCACAACTGTACATGACTACTGGAAGGAGCACAGCTTTGACTATATGGACATTTGTTGGCAAAGTGATGTCTTAGTTTTTTAATACACTGTCTAGGTTTGTCATAGCTTTCCTTCCGGGAAGCAAACATCTTTTAATTTCACGGCTGCAGTCACCATCCACAGTGATTTTGGAGCCCAAGAAGAGAGAATCTGTCACTGCTTCCACTTTTTCCCTTTCTGTTTGTCATTAAGCGATGGGAATGGACACCATGATCTTAATTTTTTGGATGTTGAATTTTAAGCCAGCTTTTTCACTCTCCTCTTTCATGATTGTTGAGGCTCTAAGATGCTAAGCAAACATCATGCCACTATATTTGAAAATATAGATGAAATGGATAAATTCATTGGAAAACAAAGCATCAAAAGTCATACATGGTTAGAATAGAAAATCTAGCTATAATACAGTTTGAAAAGCTGACTGTATTAAAAAGAAACTCTTACCCAAAGCACCAGTCTCTAATCGCTTCACTGGTAAATTCTTCCGAACATTTAAAGAACAAATAAAATCAATTTTACATGAGTGTACTTTAGGAAAATAGAGAAGAAACATTTCCCGACTCATTTTACAAATCAGCATAATACCAGTGCCAAAACTTGACAGAGACAACTCAAGAAAGGAAAACTACAGGTCAATATCTCTTATGAACACAAAATTCTAAACAAAACATCACAGTTGTAAAATGTAAAAAGGGGAAATATTGGAATCAAATGAGGTTTATAGCAGGAGTGTGAAATTGGTTTTAAATGTAAAATCAATAAATACAGTTCATCACATTGCCAGACTAAAGATGGGAAAAAAAAAATGCTTACCCTAATTGGTGTGTGTGTGATTTATTCAGTCGTGTCCAACTCTTTGCAACCCTATGGACTGTAGCCCATCAGTCTCCTCTGCCCATTGAGTTTTCCCCCAAGCAAGAATACTGGACTGGGTTGCCATTTCCTTCTCCAGGAGATCTTTGCAACCTAGGGACTGAACCCAGATCTCCTTCATTGCAGGCAGATTCTTTACTGTTTGGGCCACCAGGGAAGCCTCATCTTAATTGGTGCTGAAATGTAATAATAACAGCTTTTTTGCCACTTGCCCCCTCATAGATACTCTCATACATCCTCTCCAAATGATAGCTGCAAGATCATTAGAGCAACAGTTTCTGATTTCTAGACTCTCTTTCAAAGGGCTCACACGATTAGCTTAGGCAGAAAAATCTCCCTTTTAATTAACTCACAGCCAACTGATTGGGGATTTGATCACATCTTCAAAACTTACTCAACTTTGTCAGACAACATGATCTAATCAAAGGTGTGACATCCCATTAAATCAGGTCCTTTCCACAATCAAGTGAGAAGATTATATGGGGCAACCACACCAGGGAGCAGGAATGTGGGGATTATTATAGAATTCTGCTGACCTCAAATGTCATTTATGATCTAAAAACCTCAGCAAATTAGGAAAAGAACCTACCGTCCTGAAACTTATAAAGTCTACTCTCAAAAACCCAGTAGCTAACATCATAATTAATGGTCAAATGCTGAACATTTTTCCCTTATCACTGAAAAGTAAAACATTTATTGTCATTTTTGTTAACATTTTATTGAAGATTCCATCTAGTATAGTAAAACAAAAAAATAAATAAAGGCAGAGTTGTGGAAAGAAATACAACTTAAGTTATTTGCAGATGACATGGTTATGTATATAGAAAATTTAAAAATACATATAGAAATAAACTGTTAGAAATAGCATTATTTAGCAAGTTTCTTGATATTCAGTTCAGTTCTGTTGCTCAGTCGTGTCTGATTCAGTGTGACCCCATGAATCGCAGCACACCAGGCCTCCCTGTCCATCATCACCTCCCAGAGTCCACCCAAACTCATGTCCACTGAGTTGGTGATGCCATCCAACCATCTCATCCTTCTTTTCCCTCCTTCAATCTTTCCCAGCATCAGGTTCTTTTCAAATGAGGCAGTTCTTAGCATCAGGTGGTCAAAGAATTGTAGTTTCAATTTCAACATCAGTCGAATTAGGTCAATATAAAATACAAATTATAGTTCTATATAGTAGTTAGAAACAATGGGAAATTAAAAAAAAAAAAAAAAAAAAAAAAAAANACAAACAAAAAAAACATGACCTAAAATGGTGTAACTATTTAAAAATGAAAGGAATATTTCAGTGAAAAATGTGCAAGATTTTTAGTGTTGGGAGAAATTAAAGACGCCCTAGCTAAAAGGAGTGGAGAAGGCAATAGCAACCCACTCCAGCACTCTTGCCTGGAAAATCCCATGGACGGGGGAGCCTGGTGGGCTGCTGTCTATGGGGTCGCACAGAGTCGGACATGACTGAAGCGACTTAGCAGCAGCAGCAGCAGCTAAAAGGAGAATTATACCATATTAATGACCCCAAACCTCTAGATTAGCATTCCCAACTTGATTTATTAAGTTACTAACATTCTAATCTAAAAATTAGAGATGTATTTATTTATGGTTTTGGAAGAGAGAGGATTATACTGAAAAAATGATTCTAAACTTTAAATGGTAATGTAAAAAACCTACAGTCCCAAGATAGCCACAGTAAAGAAGAACAAAGCTGGAGGATGTACACTACCAGGTTTCAAGAATTCATATACATCTACAGCAATTAAGACATTTTATTACCAGCAAATTGAATACAGAAGCACATTTAAAAAATTGTTCACAATGATCATGATTTATGGTATGCAAGGATATTTTAACATGCACAAACCAATCAATAGGAAATATCCATGGATAGAATAACATATATATTATCAGTGAGGTACATTTTTTCTACAGTTAACTTGTTAAGTTTATATCATGAACAAATACAGAATTTGTCAAATTTTTTCTGAATCTATTAAGATTACTATATATAATAATATTAATTATATATACTGTTGTTCAGGTGCTAAGTCATGTCTGACTCTCTGCTACCCCATGAACTCTAGCCTGCCAGGCTTCCCTGTCCTTCACTATCTCCCTGAATGTGTTCAAACTCATGTCCATTGAGTCAGTGATGCCAGCCAACCATCTAATCCTCTGCTGCTCCCTTCTTTGTTCAAACTTACGTCTATCCAGTTGGTGATACTATCTCATCCTATGTTGTCCCCTTCTCTTCCTTCCTTCAATCTTTCCCAGGATCAGGGTCTTTTCAAATGAGTCAGTTTTTTTCTTCACATCAGGTGGCCAAAGTATTGGAGTTTCAGCTTCAGCATTACTCCTTCCAATAGTCAGGACTGATTTCCTTTAGGATGGACTGGTTTGATCTTGCAGTCCAAGGGACTCCCAAGAGTCTTCTCCAATACCACAGTTCAAAAGCATCAATTCTTCAGTGCTCTGCTGATTTTATGGTCCAAATCTCATATCCATACATGACTACTGGAAAAACCAGAGCTTTGACTAGACAGACCTTTGTTAGCAAAGTGACGTCTCTGCTTTTTAATATCTGTCTAGGTTGGTCAGAGCTTTTCTTCCAAGGAGCAAGTGTCTTTTAATTTTATGGTTGCAGTCACCATCTGCAGTGATTTTGGAGCCCAAGAAAATAAAGTCTGTCACTCTCTCCATTGTTTCCCCATCTATTTGCCATGAAGTGGTGGGACCTGATGCCATGATCTTCGTTTTTTGAATGTTCAGCTTTAAGCTAGCTTTTTCACTCTTCTCTTTCACTTTCATGAAGAGGTTCTTCAGTTCCTCTTCACTTTCTGCCATAAGGGTGGTGACATCTGCATATATGAGGTTATTGATATTTATCCTGGCAATAATGAGTCCACCTTGTGCTTCATCCAGTCCAGCATTTCACCTGATGTACTCTGCATATAAGTTAAATAAGCAGGGTGAGAATATACAAGCCTTGGTGTACTCCTTTCCCAATTTGGAACCAAATCGTTGTTCCATGCCTGGTTCTAACCGTTACTTCTTGACCTGTGTACAGATTTCTCAGGAGGCAGGTCAGGTGGTCTGGTATTCCCATCTCTTTCAGAATTTTCCAGTTTGTTGTGATCCACACAATCAAGGGCTTTGGTGTAGTCAATAAAGCAGGAGCAGATGTTTTTCTGGAATGCTCTCACTTTTTCAATGATCCAAAAGATGTTGGCAATTTGATCTCTGGTTCCTCTGCCTTTTCGAAATCCAGCTTGAACATCTGGAAGTTCTCAGTTCACATACTGTTGAAGCCTGGCTTGGAGAATTTTGAGCATTCCTTTGCTAGCATGTGAGATGAGTACAACTGTGCATTTGTTTGAATATTCTTTGGCATTTCCTTTTTTTGGGATTCGAATGAAAAGTGACATTTTGTAGTCCTGTGGGCATGGCTGAGTTTTCCAAATTTGCTGGCATATTGAGTGCAGCACTTTCACAATGCCATCTTTTAGGACTTGAAAATAGCTCAACTGAAATTCCATCACCTCTACCAGCTTTGTTTGTAGTAATAATTCCTAAGGCCCTCTTGATTTCAGACTCCAGGATGTCTGGCTCTAGGTGAATGATCACAGCATCGTGGTTATCTGGGTCATGAAGATCTTTTTTGTATAGTTCTTCTGTGTATTCTTGCCACCTCTTCTTAATATCCTGTGCTTCTCTTAGGTCCATACCATTTCTGTCTTTTATTGTGCCCATCTTTGCATGAAATGTTCCCTTGGTATGTCTGATTTTCTTGAAGAGATCTCTAGTCTTTCTCATTTTATGATTTTCCTTTATTTTTTTTGCATTTGATCACTGAAGGCTTTCTTATGTCTCTTTGCTATTCTTTGGAACTCTGCATTCTGATGGACATATCTTTCCTTTTCTCCTTTGCCTTTAGCCTCTCTTCTTTTCTCAGCTATTTGTAAGGCCTCCTCTGACAACCATTTAGCCTTTTTACATTTCTTTTTCTTGGGGATGTTCTTGATCACTACCTCTTGTACAATGTCACAAACCTCCATCCATAGTTTTTCAGGCACGTTGTCTATCAGGGCTGCTAGTTAGGGTCTGACAAACATGGTCCACTGGAGAAGGAAATGGTAAACCACTTCAGTATTCTTGCCTTGATAACCCCATGAACAGTCAGTCAGTTCAGTGGCTCAGTTGTGTCCAGCTGTTTGTGACCCCATGAACAGCAGCACACCAGGCCTCCCTGTCCAGCACCATCTCCCGGAGTCTACCCAAACCCATGTCCATCGAGTCAGTGATGCCATCCAACCATCTCATCCTCTGTTGTCCCATTCTCCTCCTGCCCTCAATCTTTCCCAGCATCAGGGTCTTTCCCAGCATCAGGGTCTTTTCTAATGAGTCTTTTCTCTTCACATCAGGTGGCCAAAGTATTGGAGTTTCAGCTTCAACATCAGTCCTTCCAATGAACACTCAGGACTGATCTCCTTTAGGATGGACTGGTTGCATCTCCATGCAGTCCAAGGGACTCTCAAGAGTCTTCTCCAACACCACAGTTCAAAAGCATCAATTCTTCAGTGCTCAGCTTTCTTTATAGTCCAATTCTCACATCCATACATGACCACTGGAAAAACCATAGCCTTGACTAGACAGACCTTTGTTGACAAAGTAACGTCTCTGGTTTTTAATATGCTGTTTAGGTTGATCATAACTTTCCTTCCAATGAGTAAGTTTCTTGTAATTTCATGGCTGCAATCGCCATCTGCAGTGATTTTGGAGCCCCCCCAAAATAAAGTCTGACACTGTTTCACTGTTTCCCCATCTATTTGCCATGAAGTGATGGGACTGGATGCCATGATCTTAGTTTTCTGAATGTTGAGCTTTAAGCCAACTTTCTCAGTCTCCTCTTTCACTTTCATCAAGAGGCTGTTTAGTTCTTCACTTTCTGCCTTAAGGGTGGTGTCATCTGCATATCTTAGGCTGTTGATATTTCAGCCCAGGGTTTCTCATGAACAGTACGAAAGGCAAAAAGACATGACACTGAGAGACAAAGCCCTAGGTTGGTAGGTGTCTAATATGCTGCTGGGAGCCTTTCCTCACGGCTCAGATGGTAAAGAATCCGCCTGCAATGCTGGAGACCCAGGTTCAATCTCTGGGTTGGGAAGATCCCCTGGAGAAGGGAATGGCAATCCACTGCAGGACCCTTGCCTGGAGAATTCCAAAGACAGAGGAGCCTGGTGGTCTACAGTTCATGGGGTTGCAAAGCACTGGACATGATTGAGTGACTAAGACACTCACACATGCTACAGGGGAAGAGCAGAGGAATAGCCCAAGAAAGAATGAAGAGGTTGAACCAAAGCAGAAATGGTGTCTAATTATGGTTGTACTTGGTGGTGAAAGTAAATATTGATGCTGTAAAGAAAAACATTGCATAGAAACATGGAAAGTGAGGTCCATGAATCAAGATAAATTGGATGTGGTCAAACAGGAAATTACAAGAGTAAACACTGACATTTTATGAATCAGTAAACTAAAATGGACAGGAATGGGTGAATTTAATTCAGATGACTATTATATCTACTATTGTGGGCAAGAATCCCTTAGAAGGAATGGAGTAGCCCTCATAGTCAACAAAAGAGTCCTTGGTTACAATCTCAAAAATGAAAGATTGATCTTGGTTCATTTCCAAGGCAAACCATTCAATATCATAGTAATCCAAGTCTATGCCCCAACCAATAATGCTGAAAAAGCTGAAGTTGAAGGATTCTATGAAGACCTACAAGACATTCTAGAACTAACACTGAAAAACGATGTCCTTTTCATCATAGGGGACTGGAATGCAAAAGTAGGAAGTCAAGAGATACCTAGAGTAACACGCAAGTTTGTCCTTGCAGTACAGAACGAAGCAGGGCAAATGTTAAAATAATTTTGCCAAGAGAATGCACTAGTCATAGCAAACATTCTCTTCCAACAACACAAGGGACAACTCTACACATGGACATCACCAGATGGTAGATACCAAAATCAGATTGATTATATTCTTTGCAGCCAAAGATGGAGAAGCTGTATACAGTCAGCAAAAAAATACCTAGAGCTGACTGTGCCTCAGATCATCTGCTCCTTATTGCAAAATTCAGGCTCAAAATGATGAAAGTAGGGAACACCACTAGGCCATTCAGGGTATGACCTAAACCAAATCCCTTGTGATTGTACAGTGGAGATCATGAATAGATTCAAGGGACTAGATCTGGTAGAGTGCCTGAAGAACTATAGATGGAGGTTTATAACATTGTACAGGAGGTGGTGAACAAAACCATCCCCAAGAAAAAGAAACGCAAGGAAGCAAAGTGGTTGTCTGAGGAGGCCTTACAAATAGCTGAGAAAAGAAGAGACGTGAAAGACAAAGGAGAAACAGAAAGATATATTCAACTGAATGAAAAGTCCCAAAGGAAACCAAGGAGAATTAAGAAAGCTTTCTTAAGTGAAAAATGCAAAGAAATAGAGGAATACAATAGAATGGGAAAGACTAGAGATCTCTTTAAGAAAATTGAAGATTCCAAGGGGACATTTCATGCAAAAAAAGGCACAATAAAGGACAGAAATGGCAAGGACCTAACAGAAGCTGGAGAGGTTAAGAAAAGGTGACAAGAATACACAGAAGAACTGTACAAAAAAAGCTCTTAATGACCCGGATAACCACCATGGTGTGGTCACTCACCTAGATCCAGACATCCTGGAGTGTGAAGTCAAGAGGGCCTTTGGAAACATTACTATGAACAAAGCTAGCGGAGGTGATGGAATTCCAGCTTAGCCATTTCAAATCCTAAAAGATGATGTTGTGAAAGTGCTATAGCAATTATGCCAGCAAATTTGGAAAACTCAGCAGTTGCCATAGGACTGGAAAAGGTCAGTATTCATTCCAATTCCAAAGAAAGGCAATGCCAAAGAATGGTCAAATTACCTTACAATTGCACTCACTTCACATGGAAGCATGATTATGCTCAAAATCCTTCAAGCTAGGCTTCAGCACTATGTGAACTGAGAAATTCCAGATGTTCAAGCTGGATTTAGAAAAAGCAGAGAAGCCAAATATCAAATTTCCAGCATACACTGGATGATAGAAAAAGCAAGCATTTTCCAAAAAACATCTACTTCTGACTTATTGACTATGCTGAAGCCTTTGGCTGTGTGGGTCACAACAAACTGGGATATTCTTTTTTTTTTTTATTTTTTTTTAACTTTACAGTACTGTATTGGTTTTGCCATACATCAACATGAATCTGCCACAGGTGTACATAAGTTCCCACTCCTGAACACCCCTCCCATCTCCCTCCCTGTACCATCCCTCTGGGTTATCCCAGTGCACCAGCCCCAAGCATCCTGTATCCTGCATCGAACCTAGACTGGTGATTCATTTCTTATATGATATTATACATGTTTCAATGCCATTCTCCCAAATCATCTCGCCCTCTCCCTCTCCCACAGAGTCAAAAAGTCTGTTCTGTACATCTGCGTCTCTTTTGCTGTCTTGCATACAGGGTTATTGTTACCATCTTTCTAAATTCCATATATATGTGTTAGTATACTGTATTGGTGTTTTTCTTTCTGGCTTACTTCACTCTGTATAATCGGCTCCAGTTTCATCCACCTCATTAGAACTGATTCAAATGTATTCTTTTTAATGGCTGAGTAATACTCCATTGTGTATATGTACCACAGCTTTCTTATCCATTCGTCTGCTGATGGACATCTAGGTTGCTTCCATG
>SJYQ01000796.1:436626-449710 GCA_006410935.1 Redunca redunca | reverse complement strand
CTTGTCTTTCTCTTTCTGACTTACTTCATTCTATATAATAGGCTCCAGGTTCATCCACCTCATTAGAACTGACTCAGATGTGTTCCTTTTTATACCTGAGTAGTATTTCATTGTGTGTATGAGAGCTTCCCTGACAGCTCAGTTGGTAAAGAATCTGCCTGCAATGCAGGACACCCCAGTTCAATTCCTGGGTTGGGAAGATCTGCTGGAGAAGGAAAGGACACCCACTCTAGTATTCTTGGGCTTCTCTTGTGGCTCAGCATATGTACCACAGCTTCCTTATCCATTCATCTGATGGTGGACATCTAGGTTGCTTCCATGTCCTAGCAACTGTAAATTGTGCTGCAGTGAACATTGGGGCACATGTGTCTCTTTCAGTTCTGGTTTCCTCAGTGTACATGTCCAGTAGTGGGATTATTGGGTCATATGGCTTTTCTATTTCCAGATTTTAAGGAATCTCCACACTGTTCTGCATAGTGACTGTACCAGTTTGCATTCCCAACAGTGTGAGAGGGTTTTCTTTTCTCCACATCCTTTCCAGCATTTATTCTGTAGACTTTTCGATGATGGCTGTCTGACTAGTGTGAGGTGATACCTCACTGTGGTTTTGATTTGCATTTCTCTACTAGTGAGTGATGCTGAGCATCTTTTCATGTATTTATTAGCATTTGTATGTCTTCTTTGGAGAAATATCTGTTTAGGTGTTTTGCCCACTTTTCAATTAGGTTGTTCATCAGTTGTTTCGTTTGCTATTATTTTCTCTCTTTCTGAAGGCTGTCTTTTCATTTTGCTTATAGTTTCCTTCATTGTCCAAAAGCTTTTAAGTTGAATTAGGTCCTATTTGTTTATTTTTGTTTTTATTTCCATTTCTGGAAGTGGTTCATAGAAGATTTTTTTGGGATTTATGTCAGAGAGTGTTCTGCTTATGTTTTCCTCTAAAAGTTATGCATTTTCTAGTCTTACATTTAGTGTAATCTTTAATCCATTTTGTGTGTGTGTGTGTGTGTTTCTTTTTGTGTATGGAATTAGAAACTGTTCTAGTTTCATTCTTCGACACATAGTTGACCAGTTTTTCCAGCATCACTTGTTGAAGAGACTGCATTTTCTCTATTCTATATTTTTGCCTCCTTTGTCAAAGATAAGCTATCCATAGGTGTATGAATTTATTTCTGGACTTTCCATTTTGTTCCATTGATTTATATTGCTGTCTTTGTGCCAGTACCAATCTGTTTTGATCAGTGTAATTTTGTGGTATAGTCTGAGCAAATAACATTGAAACATACATTAGCATATATAAAATAGATGACCAGTGCAAGTCTGATGCATGAAGCAGGGTACCCAAAGCTGGTACTCTGGAACAACCCAGAGGGATGGGGTGGGGAGGGAGGGGGGATTCAGGATGGGGGTGACACATGTGTACCTGTGGCTGATCCATGCTGATGTGTGGCAAAAACCATCACAATATTGTAAATAATTATCTTCTAATTAAAATAAATAAATTTATTTAAAAGAAACAAACTTAGTACTGGAAGTCCTTTCCAGAGCCATCTGGCAAAAAAAGAAATAAAGTCATCAGAGTTGGAAAGAAAGAAGTAAAATCATCTTTTATTTGTAGATACATGATTTTATAAACAGGCATACTGTGTTTCATTGCACTTCACTTTATGGCTGTTTTCAACTTTTTTCTTTTTTTAACAAATTGAAGATTTATGGCAGTAGACTGTATTGAGCAGCCTGTAGGCACCATTTTCCCAGAAGCATTTACTCACTTTGTGTCTCTATGTTACATTTTGGTAACGCTTGCAATATTTTAAACCCTCTACCAGCAAAAATAGTTCAACTTGCAAAATAATCACATGATAGTTAGCATTTTTTAGCAATAAAGTATTCTTGAAGTATGCACATTATTTTTTGACATAATGCTACTGTACACTTAACAGACTACAGTATAGTATAAATATAACTTTATATGCACTGGAAAACCAAAAATTTCATGTGACTCACTTTATTGCAATACTCATTTTATAGCAGTGAACTGGAACTGAATCTGCAAAATCTCCAAGGTATACATGTTTGGAAAATCCTAAAGACTTCATCCTAAAGTTGTCAGATCAAATCAATTAATTTAGTAAAATTATAGGATAGCAAAACTAACATACAAAAATCAGTAGCCTTTTTATATACTAGCAACAGATTATCAGAAAAAATAAAGAAAATAAGCAATTCCACATACAATAGCATCAAAAAAAAAAAAAGTGAAAAACCTTTACTCTGAAAACTATAAGACATTGGTGAAAGATGTTTGTTTTACTTTTTAGTCACAAATAAGTGAAAGGGTATCCTGTGCTCTTGAATGAGAAGAATTAATATTATTAAAAATTTAATTCTGCCGAAAAAACTATAGATTCAATGAAATCCCTATCAAGATTCCAGTGGCATTTTTATAGATACAGAAAAACCATCCTAAAATTTATATGGAAACAAAAAAGAGTAGACAAAACAATCCTTTGAAAGAACAAAGCAAGGAATATCATCTTACCTGATTTCAAGCTATACTATAAATTTATAGTAATCAAAACAGTATGATTCTGGCATAAAAACAGACAGATTAATGGAACAAAATTGAGAGCTCAGAAATAAAGGTGAAAAGGAAGTTTCTTTTAATCAGAAAGCCAGTAACTTGGGAGAAGGTGGACTTGTGCCCCCCAGAAAACAAGTCTGAAGATTCTACTCCATCACAAAAATTTTAAAGGGAAAAGGGGAATGACCTCAGTTCATCACTGGGGTGGGGGTCAGGGTCATCACTGTCCCCACTGCCTTCAGCCTTGTCAACTTCTTGCGGTCTTTCTTTAGTTGCTATCTTGTTCACACAGTTCATTCCTGAGATTACTGAAGGGGAAGCTGGGGAAGAGGTCTGGTCACCTGCTGGTTACTTAATCTTCATTTCTACTTCTTTGATTTATGGGGAGAACCAATGGGTTAGACATGGTAGTGTGCGATCAAAAGATTTGAAAAGTGTGTTTAGGTTGAGATGAGCAGAGCATGAGGAGGACCTGATTTAAGTTTAGTTAAAATATAGCTTCACTAACATGGCAAAAGAAGGGGTTTCCTGCTGAGGACAGTTTTCTGCAAAGGGCCGCTTACATCCCTGCATTTTTTTCCAGCCTTTTAAAACTTACCCGTCTCAGTTCCTAGAGAGTAATGTAATCAAAATGTAAACTTGTCCACCTGTTTTCCTGCTGGAAGTAACGATGACCTGCATCATTTTACCATTATTTTCTCTGTATGGATTTCCTTTCCTTCCCTTCCAGCCTCATAAGCTACCAAATTGCCTTTGTTTTATGATCAATGACAACTTTGTTGCTTTATTCAATGTTTCATGCTTTTATATTTATGTTTTTACTGTTTCTCTTTACCTGAATCTCTCTTTCTCCTTTTTTTTTTCCTGGTCAATTGACTCCCAGGCTTTAATAAGCGTTTTGGGTGGTACTTCCTCCATGACAACCTCCCTGAACCATTCAGATGAATGAGATGCTTCTCTCTGCACATATTCCTACCTTAGTACTTGCCTTGTGTTGATCATCTCTCATTAGACTGTAAGCTCCCTGAACACAGGATATTTTTTTTATCGTGGGCCAGTCACGTAGCAAACCCTCTGTAACTGCAGTTTTGTGTCATCTAATGTGGCACTTCAAACCCTCATGCATATGTTACCATTGTACTCTGTGAAGAAGTGAAGTGAAGTCATTCAGTTGTGTCCGACTCTTTGCGATCCCACAGATGGTAGCCTACCAGGCTCCTCCATCCATGGGATTTTCCAGGCAAGAGTACTGGAGTGGGTTGCCATTTCCTTCTCCAGAGGATCTTCCCAACCCAGGGATCGAACCTGGGTCTCCCACATTGTAGGCAGATGCTTTACCGTCTGAGCCACCAGGGAAGCCAGCTCTACTTATTGAACATGAGGATACATGCCTATGAATGTAATTAATGACTAACATAATTGTTTTGTTCTTATTTAGAAAATATGCAGGTTCTTAATAATCGCAGTCTATAATAAGTCAAAGGCATATAAAGTGACACAGGAATCCCTTGTAACATTACAGACGGGATTAAAAATATCCAAACATGGTACTCAGTATTTCTCTCTCTCTCTCTCTCTTTTTTTTTTTTTTTTTGGTTTTTCTACAGATTGCTGCCAATTCCTGGGGAAAGTCCTGGGGAGAGAATGGCTATTTTAGGATTCTTCGAGGAGTAAATGAGTCTGACATTGAAAAGTTGATTATTGCAGCTTGGGGCCAGCTGACAAGTGCAGATGAGCCATAGCATGTCATTAAATTTCCATCAGGCCAAGCATTCAAGGCACCCTTTAAATTGAAATTAAGCCATGTGAGCTTCTCTGTGACAGTGCAGTCTTTGCCTTGTCACCTTGTCATCACAACCTGCTTGTTTTCTTGTTTCACCCCAGGCCCTCAACTCCCATTTCCTTTATGTCACCGGGTATGTAAAACCACTAACAGAGGACTGAAGAGGGACTAAATGCCTCTGAAATTCCCTAGGAGTCTTCATTTCCCTCACATGACAATGTTCTTTTTGACTTTGATCATTTGCAAACGGTGTGACGGCATTTGTTTTAAAAGTTCATAGCATTTGTTTGTGGAAATGATCTGGTCTCTCTCTTTGAACAGTGAGGATGTCAGACAACAAAAAGCACGGAAAACACTAGTTTGCCATCATTTGCAATTTTTTCCCACCCAGTAATGCTTTCTTAATTCTGACATTGCTTATGATTTGCTGAAAAGCAGTGGAAATATATTGTTTCTCTCAATAAGCTCACATTTTGGTTCTTTTCATTCTTCTAAACTGAACTTGCAATCTAACTCAAAGGGAGAGTCACTATCATAGGAAAGAACTACTCTTTACCTACAATGTAATTGCTTATGATGTGGGGAAGATGGTAAGTAGCAAAAAAACTTAGATGCTGACAATGGAAGTACTGTCTTAATGTGCATGTAGGACACACACTCCTATTTTGGGAAACCAAGGCACTTGGTGTAAAGTCTATTAAAATGAGCTGCAAAACTGTATTGGGCAAGATCCCCCTCCTGTTTTTTTACCCTCCAAAACAGCTAAGTTGTCACAAATTTGCATTTAATTTCAGTTCTCAATAGAGAAACAAAAATAGCCTCATCATCCTTGTTGGGAAAGGATGCAATCTTCTAATAATTCACTGACATCTTAAATGACAAATGAATAATGAAGCAGCAAAGCTGATCTCTCAGTGATCCTGGCAGATTATAATGACAATGATGGGATACCCATGACCTTCACTGCTGGGCCCTCTTTTGCCTGGATTTCCAGTGTAGAGCTCTTTTATGTGGTCGCACCCAACAATACCCTGGTTAAATGAGCCAGATGTGTGGAAAATGTGAGAAAACAGAGTATGAAAATGTGAAGGGCTGCTGCGGTGGTTGTTGTCTCCATTAATCTCTGCTGTGTTATCAGAAGAAGCATCTATTCACTTAGTTCTCCCCTAGAAACCATACAGGAGTCTCTTTCACCTTGTTGTGGTTGGTTGATACACATATGTGTATGCACATATGTGTAGGTACACACGTATATATGTGCGTATGTACATATATATATACATATATATAATGCAATATATAATATTACTGAGCCAAAAAAAAGAAATAATGCCATTTTCAATAACAGATGTATTTATATTATCATCTTAAGTGAAATAAATCAAATGGAGAAAGACAAATGCCATATGATATCATTTCTGTGTCAAATCTAAATAAATTATTTAAATGAACTCATTTACAAAAGAGAAACAGACATAGAGATATAGAAGACAAATTTATGGTTACCAAAGCACAAAGTTGAGGAAGGGATAAATTGGGAGGTTGGGATTAACAGATACATACTCCTGTATATAAAACAGATAAATAACAAGGACCTAATGTGTAGCACACAGAAGTATATTCAATATCTTGTAATAAACTATAATAATCAAAATTTTCTCATCCTTTTAACTTTAAAGAGCATATTTGGTTCTATTTATTATCTGAAGTCCCCAGGTTGGCCTTTAGAAAATAGTGATTGGCATCTTCCTTTGCTCACTAAGCAGTAAGTAGCTGTTTGTGGAATAGATTTGGTTGCTGACTAGAAGTGTCCTCCTATGCTGTGATTTTTCTTGGCCTGTTGGTGTGCCCTATTCACCTGGGCCTGAACTGAGCAATAAGGACCACACATTTGGTCCATGTGACTTCAGCATTCTAGTCTCTGTTTGCACACATGAGGTCTCATTATTTTGTGTTTAGAGCATAGGAGGGAAGAATCGTCCTATGATCACATAGCACCCAGGACACTAAGTCTCAGATTGGGTGACACTGAGAGCACTCAGACCTGGTTTTCTTCCTGTTCAGTCCAAGGTATGTGCCACTTATGTGCTGTTCATGGGTTTCAGTTGAAATCCACAACTTCGTCTAGTTTTTCCTGGAAAAAACAGGAAATAGTCCCAAGAAAGTACATTGAGTTATAGCCTGGTTGCTCCACCCTGTTGAATCGTGATTCTTTCTTTAACTGTTGTTAGGAAACATACATAAAGAAAGAAATAGAGAAGATCTGGAAGATAGGACTCATGTCCTTCCAGGATTCACCATGTTTGAGTCCCACCTCTTTGTCTTCTAAACAAGAAAAAGGCTTCTCCACGTTTTTAAAATTCATATTCATGAATTCTCTTTAAACCCCCAAGTGGAATTGTTAGTTGATATTCTAGCAGAAAAAAAAGGAAATGTCTCTAAGTGTTTGCAATAAGAGGAATAAAGTGAAAAGACTTGGTTATGTAGGTGATGGAGGAGCAGAGAGGGGAGTAAAGTATGCTGAGTCAGTCCAGGGACGAGCCGCAGAAGGAGGCTATCAGAATCCCTAGACTGAGGGCTCAAAGTGAAGCAGGGGGTGACTGGGATCTGGGGACAGGTGTTTTCCTGCTGGTAGATGGGAGCAGGACTGACCTGTTTGGTGAAAGCTGGAGTTATGAAAAGACAAAGTGTTCCCAAATGTGCCACCTGAAGCAGAGAGGGAGACAAACACTAAAGCTTCTACCTTGCTCAAATCTTCCAAACTCTCATCAGTGCCTCTCCTTGGCTGATCCTGCTGAAAGACAATTGATACAGGAGGTGATGAAATCAAGCTGTCATGGTTCAATTCCGCCCTTTACCAGATACAAAGAATAGCATGAGGATAGGGGATAAATGATAGAAGAAACAAAATATATTTTTGTTTCATTCCATATAGATATTGGAAATTAAGAGTCCATTAAGGAACAATTTCTCACTGATTAATTACATTGGATCCCACCAAAAATGATACTCCACGTCCAAAGGCAAAGGAGAAGCCCCAACACACAGTAGGAGGGTTGAAATAGCATTTAGAATCAAATCCCATACCTGCCAGAGATACTCAGAGGGCTCAAACAAAACCTTGTGTGCACCAGGACCCAGAGACCCCACAGAGACTGAGCCAGACCCGCCTTTGAGTGTCTGAGTGTCTCCTGCAGAGGCATGGGGCAGCAGTGGCTGGCCGCAGGGCCAGGGGCTCTGGCTGCAGCAGATCTGGGACATGTGGCATGTGGCATAAGCCATCTTAGAGGAGGTCGCCATTGGCCCCACCGTGGAGCTGCTGGGCAGACGACTCACAAACTGCAGAACAATTATATTAAAGAAATTCTCACACTGTTAAGGAAATGCTAGGACCCCCAATGGATTTCCCAACCTGGGGATCTGGCAAGGGGACTGAGAGCCCCCAGGGAATTTGACTCTGGAGGCCAGAGGAATTTAATTACAGAACTTCCACAGGACTGGGGAAACAGATTCTTGGAGGGCACAGACAAAGCCTTGTGTGCACCAGGACCCAGGAGAAAGGAGCAGTGACCCCACAAAACACTGAGCCAGACTTGCCTGTGAGTGTCCAGGAGTCTCCTGCAGAGGGGTGGGAAGACAGTAGCCTGCTGCACACTGAATACGACAGTGCGAGCGTACGTCTTTTTGAAGGAGGCCACCATTACTGCCATTACCTCTACCATAGCTTTTACCCCTACCGTAGTTTGGCCTCAGGCCAACCACCAAGAAGGGAACACATCTCCATGCATGTGTTCCTACCCATCAGAGCATGGCCCTGCCCATCAGAAGAAGACCCAGTTTCCCCCACAGTTAGACTGTCACATCAGGAAGCTTCTACAGGCCTCCAATCCATCAGAGGGCAGACAGAATGAAAAGGACAAGCACAGAAAACTAACCAAGCTGATCACATGGATCACAGCCTTGTCTAACCCAGTGAAGCTATGAACCATGCCATGTAGGGCCACTCAAGACAGACTGGTCATGGTGGAGAGTTCTGACAAAATGTGGTCCATTGGAGAAGGGAATGGCAAACCGCTTCAGTATTCTTCCCTTAATAACCCCATGAATAGAATGAAAAGGCAAAAAGATATGACACTGAAAGATGAACTCCCCAGCTCAGTAGGTGCCCAATATGCTACCAGAGAAGAGTAGAGAAATAGCTCCAGAAAGAAGAGATGGAGTCAAAGCAAAAACAATGCCCAGTGTGGATGTGGCTGGTGATGGAAGTAAAGTCTGATGCTATAAAGAACAATACTTGCATATGAACCTGGAATGTTAGGTCCACGAGTCAAGGTAAATTGGAAGTGGTCAAAAAGGAGATGGCAAGAGTGAATATCAACATTTTAGAAATCAGTGAACTAAAATGGACTGAAATGGTTGAAAATTCAGATGACCATTATATTTACTACTGTGGGCAAGAGTCCTTTTGAAAAAATGGAGTAGCCCTCATAGTTAACAAAAGAGTCCAAAGTGCAATACTTGGATGCAATCTCAAAAATGGCAGAATGGTAACTGTTCATTTCCAAGGCAAATCATACAATACCACAGTAATACAAGTCTATGCCCCAATCTCTAATCCCAAAGAAGCTGAAGTTTCATGGTTCTATGATGGCTTACATGACCTTCTAGGACTAATATCCAAAAAAAGATGTCTTTTTCATCATAGGGGACTGGAATGCAGAAGTAAAGAGATATCTGGAGTAACAGACAAGTTTGGTTTTGGAGTACAAAATGAAGCAGGGCAAAGACGAACAGAGTTTTGCCAAGAGAACATACTGGTCCTAGCAAACACACTCTTCCAACAACACAAGGGGCAACTCTACACATGGACATCATCAGATGTTCAATACTGAAATCCAATTGATTGTATTATTTGCAGTTGAAGATGGAGAAGCTCTATATAGTCAGCAAAAACAAGACTGGGAGATGACTGTGGCTCACATCATGAACTCCTTATTGCAAAATTCAGACTTAAATTGAAGGAAGTAGGGAAAACCACTAGACCATTCAAACTGAAAATGAGAGTTGCTCAGTTGTATCCAACTCTTTGCAACCCATTGGACTATACAATCCATGGAACTTTCCAGGCCAGAATACTGGAGTGGGTTCCTTTCTCCAGGGGATCTTCATAACCCAACAATCAAACCCATGTCTCCTTGATTGCAGGTGGATTCTTTATGAGCTGAGCCACCACAGAAGCCCGAGAATACTGGAGTGGGTAGCCTATCCCTTCTTCAGGGGATCTTTCTGACCCAGGAGTCAAACGAGGGTCTCCTGTACTGGAGGCAAATTCTTCATCAACTGAGCTACCAGGGAAGTCAGACATTTCAGGTATGATCTAAGTCAAACCCCTTATGATTATACAGTGGAAGTGACAAATAGATTAAAAGGATTAGATCTGATAGACAGAATGCCTGAAGTACTGTGGATGGAGGTTCAGGACATTGCATAGGAGGTGGTGATCAAAACCATCCCCAAGGGGAAAAAATGCAAAAAGGCAAAATGGTTGTCTGAGGAGTCTTTACAAATAACTGAGAAAAGAAGAGAACTGAAAAGCAAAGGAGAAATGGGAAGAGTTCCAAAGAAGAGCAAGGAGAGATAAGAAAGCTTTCCTCAGTGATCAATGCAAAGAAAAAGAGGAAAACAATAGAATGGGAAAGACTAGAGATCTCTTCAAGAAAATTAGAGATACCAAGGGAACATTTCATGCAAAGATGGGCTCGATAAAGGACAGAAACAGTCTTAACAGAAGCAGAAGATATTAAGAGGTGGCAAGAATACACAGAAGAACCATACAAAAAAGAACTTAATGACCCAGATAACCATGATGGTGTGATTGCTCACTTAGGGCCAGATATCCTGGAGTGAGAAGCCAAGTGGGCCTTAGGAAGCATCACTGTGAACTAAGATAGTGGAGGTGATGGAATTCCAGTTGAGCTATTCCAAATCCTGAAAGATGATGCTGTGAAAGTGCGGCACTCAATATGTCAGCAAATTTGGAAAACTCAGCAGTGGCCACAGGACTGGAAAAGTTCAGTTTTCATTCCAATGCCAAAGAAAGGCAATGCCAAAGAAGGCTCAAACTACCACACAATTGCACTCGTATCATATGCTAGCAATGTAATGCTCAAAATTCTCCAAGCAGGGCTTCAACAGTACGCAAACCATGAACTTCCAGATGTTAAAGATGGATTTGAAAAAGCCAGAGGAATCAGAGATCAAATTGCTAATATCCACTGGATCATAGAAAAAGCAAGAGAATTCCGGAAAAACATCTGCTTCTGCTTTATTGACTATGCCAAAGCCTTTGACTGTGTGGATCACAATAAACTGTGGAAAATTCTGAAAGAGATGGGAATACCAGACCACCTGACCTGCCTCCTGAGAAATCTGTGTGCAGGTCAGGAAGCAACAGTTGGAACTTGACATGAAACAATGGACTGGTTCCAAATCGAGAAAGGAGTACATCAAGGCTGTGTATTGTCACCCTGCTTATTTAACTGATATGCAGAGTACATCATGAAACTGCTGGGCTGGATGAAGCACAAGCTGGAACTAAAGAGCCTCTTGATGAAAGTGCAAGAGGAAAGTGAAAAAGCTGACTTAAAACTCAACATTCAAAAATGAAGATCATGCCATCCAGTCCCATCACTTCATGGGAAATAGATGGGGAAACAATGGAAACAGCAACAGACTTTCTTTTCTTGGGCTCCAAAATCACTGCAGATGGTGATTGCAACCATGAAATTAAAAGACACTTGCTCCTTGGAAGAAAAGCTGTGACAAACCCTGATAGCATATTTTTTTAATGCTATCTCTGTATAAAAAAAAGCAAAGCAATCTCTGTGCTTTTTGCAGACATTGCTTTGCTAACAAAGTCCATATAGTCAAAGCTATGGTTTTTCCAGTTGTCATGTATGGATGTGAGAACTGGACCGTAAAGAAAGCTTGTGAAAATCACTCAGTCCTGTTCTACTCTTTGTGACCTCAGGGAATTCTTCAGGACCAGAATTCTTCAGGATGGAATTCTTCAGGCCAGAATACTGGAGTGGGTAGCTGTTCCTTTTCCAGGGGATTTTTCCAGCCCAGGGATCAAACCCAGGTCTCCCGTATTACAAGCGGATTCTCGACCAGCTGAGCCACCAGGAATGCTTAGCAGCAAAGAATTGATGCTTTTGAACTGTGGTGCTGGAGAAGACTCTTGAGGGTCCCTTGGACTGCATGAGATCCAACCAGTCCATCCTAAAGGAAATCAGTCCTGAATATTAATTGGAAGGATTGATGTTGAAGCTGAAACTCCAATACTTTGGTGACTTGATGCAAAGAACTGGCTTATTGGAAAGATCCTGATGCTGGGAAAGATTGAAGGCAGATGGAGAAAGGGATGTCAGAGGGTGGTTGGATGGCATCGCTCACTCAATGGACATGAGTTTGAGTAAACTCTGGGAGTTGGTGATGGACAGGGAGGCCTGGCATACTGCAGTCCATGCAGTCCATGGGGTCTCAAAGAGTTGGACACAACTGAGCAACTGAACTGAAAGGGCATACAGACATTTCTCTCCCCAGAGGTTTCTATGAAGGAGGGAAAATCAAGCCAACATTGTCAGAAATGGTGTGACTGAATGAAGGGGAAAGCTTTTCCACCTTCAGTAGTGAGCACTAATATATATCATTTTGTTTAGATATCTAAAGTAAATGTTTAGTTGGCAGGTAACCCCTGAAGATTCAACTATATATATTATTTCACAAACTACTGTTTTATAAAATAGTGTATATAGTCATTTTGTAGGAGAAGGCAATGGCACCCCCCTCCAGTACTCTTGCCTGGAAAATCCCATGGATGAAGGAGCCTGGTAGGCTGCAGTCTATGCTAAGGGTGGGACACGACTGAACAACTTCCCTTTCACTTTTCACTTTCATGCATTGGAGAAGGAAGTGGCAACCCGCTCCAGTGTTCTTGCCTGGAAAACCCCAGGGACAGGGGAGCCTGGTGGGCTGCTGTCTATGGGGTCGCACAGAGTCGGACACGACTGAAGCGACTTAGCAGCAGCAGTAGCAACAGTCATTTTGTGTTTTATATACACATATGTCAAATATTATATAGTTATGTAAATTGTATGATATATATATAAAAGACAAAATCACCCAAGAAGAAATAAATAGACAGAGAAAGCATTAACCAAGAAATAAATAGGTTTGCTAAATTTTACTGCATGAAATTTATAACATTCCACAAAAGTCACAATTGAAACAATAAGGAAATTGAAGAGATGAAGTAAATGAGGAGAAAATATTTGTGGCATACTGCTAGTAAAGTAATGCTCAAAATTCTCCAAGCCAGGCTTCAGCAATACATAAACCATGAACTTCCTGATGTTCAAGCTGGTTTTAGAAAAGACAGAGGAACCAGAGATCAAATTGCCGACATCTGCTGGATCATGGAAAAAGCAAGAGAGTTCCAGAAAAACATCTATTTCTGCTTTATTGACTATGCCAAAGCCTTTGACTGTGTGGATCACAATAAACTGTGGAAAATTCTGAGAGAGATGGGAACACCAGACCACCTGACCTGCCTCTTGAGAAATCTGTATGCAGGTCAGGAAGCAACAGTTAGAACTGGACATGGAACAACAGACTGGTTCCAAATAGGAAAAGGAGTCCGTCAAGGCTGTATATTGTCA
>SJYQ01000796.1:407940-420234 GCA_006410935.1 Redunca redunca | reverse complement strand
CTGGGAATTTAGTGTAGTTTTCTATAAAATGAAGAAAATAACTTACCATTCCCTGTTATGTTGGGACATTATTATGAGAAGTGTCTTTCAAAGTATATGGTGTCAAAAATAATGTAAATTACCTTTTGTTTGAGCAATGTATTCTCCACAAAACAAAAAACTATTTCTCAGGGAAAGAAAAGCAAAAAAGTGGATTGTTACAATAAGAAACCTTAGGCAAATAACCCATATTGTGTTTTGAAATGTAAATATTTTAATGAAGGCAAGGGAATATTGTCTATATCAAATAGACCAAAAAAAAAAAAGGAATTATTCTGAAATGTATTTAAATATAAGAACTGATTAGAACAAAATTAATTATCCTATGAGAAAAATCTTCTTTATAGAACTCCCCAAGTCTTAAGCTAAAAAATGAAAACTGCCAGTCAACAATCTTCCATTAGTTGATTTATTATTCTGCAATAAAAAATTTAAGGATTGTAGTTAATTCCAGGTAACTTCTTCTGCCTAAGGATAAAGTTAATCTATAAGGAATAAGAATCCCCTGGGTTAATTGAGACCTTACATAGATCCCAACAATTAGCATTCTTGAGCACCAAGAAGAAGAAATCTGTTTTCTTTTGATGGTTACTTCTTCATTGATGATTCAAAAAATTTGGTTTCACTTAAAAGCATATTGAAATAACTTTAGTTAGAATTTATTGTGAATCAGTCTTGGGAATAAAGTGTGGATTAGGGAAAATGGAAATAAAGAAAAAGAAAAGCATTCCTTCCTCTACATTTCTTAAAATTCTTAAGATCAAAGAGAAAATTCTGTGATACAAATAAAAAATTGAAAGTTAAATTTTAGTAATTCTAAATGTAAAACTTGGATTGCTTAGGTCTTATAAAAAATGAAAACTCTAATGAAAAGTAGGAAAAAGAGAAAAAAGAAGAGTGACAGGAGATGAGGAAGAAATAAGAAAGATATTATTGTAGGAAAGAGAGTGGGGCATGAGAGGATGGTCACATCCCAAGCACGAGTTCTTGGCTTCATACAGGAAAAAATTCAATCGGAGCTGTAGCAAAGAGACAGAAGGTTCATTCAGGGAGGAAACACACTTCGTGGACAGACTGTGAGCCATCTTGAAAGGCAAGAGAGGCACCGTGGTATGGGGTTGTCAGTTTTTACAGGGGTGAGTAATTTCATAGGTTAATGAGTAGAAGGAATATTCCAGGTATTTGTGGGAAAGGGTGGGGATTTCCAAGAATTGGGCGACCACCCAGTTTTTGAACTTTTGTGGTCATCCTTGGAACCACCACAGCACCTGGGGTGTGTCAGGTAGCATGCTGATGTGTTACCCAGAGCGTACACTGAGGCTTAAGGTCAAGCGGAAGTTGAATCTGCCATCTTGGATCTAGTTGGTTCTAATCAGTTTATGTTGCATCCTCGGCAATGTCATTCCTTTAAAGGTTGTGCCCTGCCCCCTTCTATTCTCAATAAAGTGAGAAAAAAGTAAGAATAAAGTAAGAAAAGTAAGGACTCAAAATGAAGGAAAGAGAACTGAGTGAGTGAGGAAGGAAAAGATATATGGTGGGATGGGGCATGTGGGAAAGTCCTACACTGATTTCTGCTCAGACAAGCCCTCCCATTGCTTATTATTTAGTTTATTCAAAAATATTTATTGAGTGACTCTCAATGCTAAGTACCAGGTAGGCTAAAACCCAGTAAAGCTTAAGAAGGGCACAAAAACAAATAACTGTACCAAGTAAGTACAGTTCAGGACATGAACAATATTATCTAGTTCACAAAGGAAAAATCATTTAGGATACAGTGCAGATTTTCAGGTTAGATTCACCAGAGAATACCCATGTAAACTGGGGAATTAAAGAGTTTCTCAGATTGAGAAAGGGATGAACAGGGACAAGTAAAGGAAGCATATGGCAGAGAGAAAAGGTGAACAACAGTTTATTATTTGACTCTTCTTGCCTCCAACTCCTCCCACCTCTGTCCATCTCTATGTCTTTGTCTCACTTGACTTATTGCATTTTGCCATCTCAAACTGTAATTCATGGAGTGACTGTGAGATTATACATTTGAAATTGAGTCTGTTTCAAACAAATATGAGTCTATGCACCCAAGGTATTCACTCTCCTTTTTTCCTAACTCCTAAGGACTTTATTTTAATATTTAAATAAATCTTTTTTAGAAAGGAAGTATGGGAAGGGAGTGGAGAAGGCAATGGCACCCCACTCCAGTACTCTTGCCTGGAAAATCCCATGGATGGAGGAGCCTGGTAGGCTGCAGTCCATGGGGTCGCTAGGAGTCAGACATGACTGAGAGACTTCCCTTTCACTTTTCACTTTCATGCATTGGAGAAGGAAATGGCAACCCACTCCAGTGTTCTTGACTGAAGAATCTCAGGGACGAGGGAGCCTGGTGGGCTGCCATCTCTGGGGTCGCACAGAGTCTGACACGAGTGAAGCAATTAGCAGCAGCAGCAGCATGGGAAGGGAGTGGCTAGGGACTCTCAACAACCATTGGAGATTTAATTTTAGCAAATATTGATGGTCCAAGTGAAACAGATCTGGGCTGTTTTTATTAAAAAATCATTTTTTTCCTACAGACAAAATGTGATACTGTGAGACATTTCTGCATTTGTATGTTATATATATATTATCGAATATGACTGTTCGTTGCTGAGATAGCCTATGTTAATGCATAGGTGGTATAGCTTCACCTATTCCTACTTGCCATCTCATTTGTTCCCATGGAAGCATGAACACTTAATAGGAAAGCGAGTAAAGGGATGTGTAAACTCACTCTCTCATCTTATTTCTCTTCCATCCATGCACCAAGATGGAAGACCCATTTCTTCTCTTTTTTGGCCATTGAGCAGATTTCTTTCCACATCCTTTATGATTTATCCCTCAAATCCTGCTTTGATCTCTTTACTTTTGAATCTTTCCTCTTTCATCAAGTGCTCATTGGATGTTGAGAATTTTTAAATGGATGATCATCAAAGATATTGGTCTGTAGTTTTCTTGTCTTGTTTTGTCCGGCTTTAGTATCAGGCTGATACTGGCCTCATAAGAAGTAGGGGCCTCTATTGGGCCAGAAAAGAATCAAATGATATGTTGTTCCTACAAGGAAAATAAAAACAGGACAAAATTCTCTTGTAGAAAAACAATTAACAGGGAGCACTTGGCCACTTACAGAGTCTTCATCTACCTTCCAAATACAGCTTATTTCCTTTCTTTCAACTCTTCTATGTTTTAGCTTTGGCACAGAGATTTTTGGGGGACTGGACACAGTTAAGACTGTATTTGTTTAGAAATGCAAGCTTTTTATGCCTCTTGGTAGGAGGAGAATTGTATGCATTGGCAATTATAAATTTCTTCTTTTTCTGTGTTTAAAAAATGCTTTACTAGCTTTGTGAAATCAGAAATAGTTTAATAAATGCTATTAACATTCTCCATTTTATGTCATTGGGCAGACATCATGCATTAGAGAACACAACAATGGACATTGATTACCCATAAATGAGAGGAGACAGAACAGCATGGGGTCCTGTTTGCCCTTTGATGAAGTTTTCCTCATGACTCAAGATTTATATGGAGCTAAAAGGGTCCACAGAGTTGTTGATAAGACCTTTGCACAAAAGAACAAAGTGGAGGCAGTTAGCACCCAGTAGCCCCTAGAAACCTCAATCAGGTCCACAAATGCTAATCATCATGGCCTTGGCAATCACAAACACTGGAAGAGAAAAGATGGCTGATTCCCAGTGGAATTTACCCAACAGTTTTGAAAGCCAGTGATGTTTGGAGCAGCCTGTTATGAAAGCACATGGCCTTGGAGTACAGAATGAAGCAGGGCAAAGACTAATAGAGTTTTGCCAAGAAAATGCACTGGTCATAGCAAACACCCTCTTCCAACAACTAAAGAGAAGACTCTACACATGGACATCACCAGATGGCCAACACTGAAATCAGATTGATTATATTCTTTGCAGCCAAAGATGGAGAAGGTCTATACAGTCAGCAAAAACAAGACCGGGAGCTGACTGTGGCTCAGATCATGAACTCCTGATTGCCAAATTCAGACTTAAATTGAGGGATGATTTGGGAGGATGGCATTGAAACATGTATAATATCATATATGAAATGAATTGCCAGTCCAGGTTTGATGCATGATACTGGATGCTTGGGTCTGGTGCACTGAGACCACCCAGAGGGATGGTACGGGGAGTGAGGAGGAAGGGGGGTTCAGGATGGGGAACACGTGTATACCTGTGGCGGATTCATGTTGATGTATGGCAAAACTAATACAATATTGTAAAGTAATTAACCTCCAATTAAAATAAATAAATTTATATTAAAAAAAAAGAAAGTAGGGAAAACCACTAGACCATTCAAGTATGACCTAAATCAAATCCCGTATGATTATACAGTGGAAGCAAGAAATAGATTTAAGGGACTAGATCTGATAGACAGAGTGCCTGATGAACTATGGACAGAGGTTCGTGGTATTGTATAGGAGACAGGGATCAAGACCATCCCCAAGAAAAAGAAATGCAAAAAAGTAAAATGGCTATCTGAGGAGGCCTTACAAATAGCTGAGAAAAGGAGACAAGTTAAAAACAAATGAGAAAAGGAAAGATATACCCATTTGAATACAGAGTTTCAAAGAATAGCAAGGAGAGATAAGAAAGCCTTCTTTAGCAATCAATGCAGAGAAATAGAGGAAAACAATAGAATGGGAAACACTAGAGATTTCTTCAAGAAAATTAGAGATACCAAGGGAACATTTCATGCAAAGATGGGCTCGATAAAGGACAGAAATGGTATGGACCTAACAGAAGCAGAAGATATTAAGAAGAGGTGGTAAGAATACACAGAAGAACTACACAAAAAAGATCTTCATGACCCAGATAATCACGATGGTGTGGTCACTCACCTAGAGCCAGACATCCTGGAATGTGAATTCAAGTGGGCCTTAGGAAGCATCGCTATGAACAAAGCTAGTGGAGGTGATGAAAGTCCAGTTGAGCTATTTCAAATCCTAAAAGATGATGCTGTGAAAGTGTTGCACTCAATATACCAGCAAATTTGGAAAAGTCAGCAGTGGCCATAGGACTGGAAAAGGTCAGTTTTCATTTAAGTGGTAAAGAGCCAAATTACTCAGCCCAACATCAGGAAAGGAAAGAGTTTTGTAGAAGACCCCAAGGATGCTTAGGTCTGGAAAAGCAGAGCTGCCAGGAGGAGACTGAGGGAGTGGCGGTGGGGGTGGGGGGTGCTGACATCAGCTCCTCCATTGCCCTAAAGCATCATCAACTCTGCTCACAAAATACTCTGTGGACCCTTTTGCTATTCTCTTTTGAGGAGGATGGGCAAAAGAGGAGGATTGTGGGAAAGTGACATTCAGTCTCCCCACTGAAAAAGAGGGAGACAGGATGAGGTGCACACAGAGCTAGGAGGTCGCCAACAAGAGAGAATGGGAAGAAGGAACCTTTGAGAGAAGATGCCCTAGCTAACGATGCAGAGCTTTTCCACTGGGGCTATGAGACTGAGTATGAGTGATAAACAAACCGACTTTCACATTTTAAAGGACAAGTTGGCCTCTAAATGCCTACACAAGTCACAGACGGTGAGTGCCAAAGAAGAGAGATTAGTAAGACAACATAAGAGGGAAGTACACAGGAAGGGCATTTTCTTTAGACTCAGCTGGGATAGTTCTAGAAGTTGCTGTGGTCTATACCAGATGACAAGAGATTGGACACATCCTGGTAGATCCCTTGCCCACATCCAGGAGTTGACTTCAGCTGTAGAAGACAGCAGACAACCACTGAATGCCAAGTCCTTTACTCACTAGGTGATGGGACTTGGTAGATGGCACATCCTGGGTTGACTTTTGGGTCTCACTGATTACAAAACTTGTTTTTTTTTCTGAGACATGCTGCTGCTTCTCAGCTGTCACAGTGCACAAATGTCTCATTTTACATCATTAAAGCAAGGGCTGACCTGAGGCAGGGAGAGGATTAGCAGAATCCAGGAACTGGGGTGGAGTAACAAAATTACATCTTAACTCTCGCTAACATCTCACTCAAAATTAGCAGTTTCATTAATTTTGAATATAGGCAACAAATCACTGTAGAATTTGTAACACTGGTGAACTTTATCACCAGAAGTCTTGGAATATTTTTACGGCGTATTAAATTTATTATAGTATTTCAAAAATATAATTTATACTCACAGTTCCTTGGAGACTATGGCATTATTAGACATCTCACCAGATATCAATGTTTAACATGTTAATAAAGAAGCAGATATTACTATATCACATTTTAATTTTAATAACAGTATTTCAATATAACTAACCTACTTTTAATACTCTACATTTACAAACATTATTCTTGGAAGGGATCCATAGACTTCAACAGAGTGTTAAAGGGGTCTATTATACAAAAAGTTGAACATGAGGTCTAAGGCATTTTGAAGTGGAACCAGTAACACAGGAGAGAGAAATCATTTTCTTTTAGTAGGGAAAGGGAAATAGTATAGAACTGAGGAATTTTAACTCTTGAGGTCAGAAGTTTAGGTTTATAAATGCAGTGATAAAGGAGCGGCAGGGCAGGCTTGGGCAGAACCCAGTGCAGCATCCTGCCTCTGAGTGGGGAGAAATGCCCATCAGAGTCAGGAGGTACCAGGGGACTGCACACAGGTTTCACATGGGAACTAGCTCATGTTCACTTGTATGCCTAGAAGTGGTTCCTTAAAATTTGAATTTTCCTTGAATGTCACACTGTAATATGACTATTTATGTTCACTGTAAAAATGGCTGCAAATTTTGATTCTGTTTAATCAAGATAAATATTTGTTTGTAGAACTTGAAGATAGAATGTATTTTGATGTTCTTTTGATTTTGATAATATTGATTTTGTGTTCATTTATTCCCAATAAAACTGCTACTTTCTTTGAAATATTTCTAATTTGAATACAATTCTAAGGAAATTGGAAGCTTTCATCATTTTTAAACACTTTGTAAGTCTATCAAGAATGCAGATGAGTGGAAGGACAGTAATTTGGTACATCTGACTGATTATATACACAGTATCAATACTGAACTATATATTATTTGAGTAAGCCTTTGTACTTAAATTTATCATTTCCTTTCTCAGGTACAGATTGAATGCCCCACTTGTAAAAATGTTGGGTCAGGACTTAAGTTAAAATTAGTAAAATNNNTGCTTATTCTAAAAGATGTGATGTCAGAGTCTCTCCATAAGCTCACCCTGCTCACCATTGATCAAGGGGCCCCTCCCTCACTGTACATTGCTGCTAATCATATCCTGTCTTATGTTATGGTAACTGACACAGTTGACAGACCTCTTCTTTTGCAAACTCTTTGGTTGTTTTTGTTCAGTTGCTAAGTCGTGTATGACTCTTTGTGACCCCATGAACTGCAGCACCCTAGGCTTCCCTGTCCTTCACACTATCTCCCTGATTTGCTCAAACTCGTGTCTATGAGTCAGTGATGCCATCCAGCCACCTCATCCTCTGTTGTCCCCTTCTCCTCTTGTCATTAATCTTGCCCAGCATCAGGGTATTTTCCAATGAGTCAGCTCTTCGCATCGATGGTGGCCAAAGTATTGGAGCTTCAGCTTCAGCATTCAGTTCTTCCAATGAGTATTCAAGTTTGATTTCCTTTAGATTTGACTAGTTTGATCCCCTTGCTGTCCAAGGGACTCTGAAGAGTCTTTTCCAGCACCACAGTTCAAAAGCATCAATTCTTCAGCGCTCAACATTCTTTACAGTCCAACTCACATTCATACCTGACTTCTGGATAAACTATTGCTTTGACTACGGGGACCTTTGTCAGCAAAATGGT
Organism: Redunca redunca; assembly: GCA_006410935.1. Taxonomy (NCBI): domain Eukaryota; kingdom Metazoa; phylum Chordata; class Mammalia; order Artiodactyla; family Bovidae; genus Redunca; species Redunca redunca. The sequence continues at coordinate 412,367 of SJYQ01000796.1, read as the reverse complement.
GTTAGTTAGTTATGGAGAAGGAAATGGCAAAGCACTTTAGTACTCTTGCCTGCTGCTGCTGCTGCTAAGTCACTTCGGTCGTGTCCGACTCTGTGCGACCCCATAGACGGCAGCCCACCAGGCTCTGCCATCCCTGGGATTCTCCAGGCAAGAACACTGGAGTGGGTTGCTATTTCCTTCTCCAATGCATGAAAGTGAAAAGTGAAAGTGAAGTCGCTCAGTCGTGCCCGACTCTTAGCGACCCCATGGACTGCAGCCTATCAGGCTCCTCCGTCCATGGGATTTTCCAGGCAAGAGTACTGGAGAGGGGTGCTATTGCCTTCTCCGATTCTTGCCTGGAGAACCCTGTAAACAGTATGAAACGCTTTGGAGGCTAGGATAAATGTCTTAATGCAAGTTTGATTCTCTTATAGTGCCTTCCATATAATTGTCCTCAAAAATATTCATTCCTTGAATGAATGGGTTTTTGTTGTTTTAATATTAAATAATGAATGGCTAAATCCAATTATTAAACACACATTTCTAGTTTTTACACTACTCATTTAAATGCAATGGCAGTGGCCAGTGTTTCGTGTGTCTGGAATAGACTGGGTTTGCATAGAGAGATTTTTTTTTGCCTGATTGATTACTTCTGAGATTCAGCAGCAACCAAAGAGATTCTTTGAGCTTGCATCTAGAAACAATAGAAAAAAATTTTAAAAGAAGGCACATAACACTGGATAAGGTATCATAAAACTGCATTCAGCTAGCCAGCTTGTGTTACTTATCTTTTAGAAGATTGCTTTGTAATTTATTCAGAGCATCTTTTTTTTTTTCATTTTTCAGGACACAAGTTATTGGCATTAAATGTATTCACTGTGTAAACCATCACCATTTTCTATTTTTAAAATGTGTTCATCACCCCAGTCAGAAACTCTTTTGTCTGTTAAGTCATAACTCCCACTCCTTACCCACTCCCTCAGACTTGGCAATCTCAATCTACTTCTGTCTCTATGAATTTAGCTAGATATTTCATGTAAGTGGAATCATGAAATAGCTATCCTTTTTGTGCCTGGCTTATTTCACTTGGTATAATTTTTTCAGGACTTTTGTAGAAGCTATTAATTCTAGGTAGAAAATACTAACAACGTTTTCTCCATGTACCTAGACATCACAGAAATATTTCCATTTCATAGTTCTTCTTTTGTGAAGAAAGAGTTATTTCTTTGCCAATATGCATACTTTTAGTGTATGTTAATGTGTTTACAAATGATGAAATTACCCACCCGTGCCTTTCATTTTCATGGCAATTAGAAGGTATGTAATCTGTTACTCGAACTCAGAAATTGGCTCATAAGGCCTAACCTTAAATGTCAGAAGTCCGTCTGCTTTTCTATTCCTGCCCTGGAAATATGTACATCTGTACCGTTTTTCTAGATTCCACATATATGCACTAATATATGATACCTGTTTTTCTCTTTCTGACTTATTTCACTCTGTATGACAAACTCTAGGTTCATCCATATCTCTATAAATGGACCAGTTTTGTTCCTTCTTATAGCTGAGTAATATTCCATTGTATAACTGTAAAGCAATTATATGCCAAAAAAAGTCATATGTATAGCAATGTAGCAAGCATTATCTCAAAACCTTAATTTTTTAAAATATGAGAGCAGTGACTGGAAATTTACCCTTTCACTGAATGCTTAGATTTTAGAGCTAATGCTGTAACTCTGTCATGGATTCTGAAGAAGGAATGTCAGTTATATTATGATCTCCTCTGTTGATGCCTTACTTCACATTCACTGTTTAAAATGTAAATTATGAACCCTCTACAACCACACCCAGAATAAGCTATTTTATTGGAAATGAAAATCTTGAGAAATTTTTACATCAAACTAAGTCAATAAGTGCATATCACTGAATAAAATTTTTAACATTAAAAAGACAGCTGTGTCATATTTTTTTTGCTCTTTCTTTGATATGTGACTCTGGACAAACAAGCCATTTAATATCTCTGGATCTCTGTTTACTTTTCTGTGAAATGGAGCAAACTGTGACCAACCTGACAAATTCATAAGAGCTAAGCATTAAATGCTGTAGCAGGCAAGTGTTACAAGTTGAATTTCCTTTACTACTTGGAGTTCTTCTTCATTTCTTCATTGTTCATATGTGCAGGCCGGGTGGTAAGAAGCATGTTGGCATATTCAAGGCAGGGGATAAAGCTAACAGCTCAGACAACCTTCACTTTTTGATTAAAACTGTGGCTCCTTATTAAAATTTCAGAGTCAACAGTGATGAATCGAAACTACCTGCTTTAAATGTTCAAGCAGAATTGCCCAAGGAAATTATTGCATAGAGTGGGTAAACTAGTTGCTCTCTAAATTTTTCTCCAACTCTGGTTTCTATTATTCTAAACAAGAATTGTTAAACATATTTGCATTTTTGTATGTACCAAAGTTTTACAATATTCCAATGTCTTTAAAAGCTGGCCATCAAAATAAGGGATGCTAGTTAGTATTTATATATATTTATAGTAAGACTTCTAGGTTTTTTTTTAGGAAACTTAGCCATTCCTATGAGCTTCCCAGGTGGCTTAGTAGTAAAGAATCTGCCTGCCAATGAAAGAGAGGTGGGTTGGATCCCTGGGTCAGGAAGATCTCCTGCAGGTGGAAATGGCAACCCACTCCAGTATTCTTGCCTGGAGAATTCCATGGACAGAGGAGCCTGGTGGGCAGTAGTCCATGGGGTTGCTAAGAGTTGGACATGACTGAGCACACAGGAACATAAGCACTCCTATATCCAATCAAAACAATTTCACTGCAAAGGGTATTAAAGTACTAATGTTTGTAGAGAGAGTAATTTTACAAGCTGTCAGGTCTGGAATCTGACAGGGACTAGAAATCATAGCTTCTAGTAGAATATATGAGCAATTCCTTGTAGGCATGACTTTAGTAATGAAAAGTATAGATGCCTGAGTTCTAGCCACCGCTCTGCCATTAATAATTTGTGTGTTGGCTGAGATAAGGAGGATTAAATAGGCATCACTGTTTGGTGATTATTTTGTCTTCTAATGTCTTTGTTTGGTTTTGGAGTTAATGTAATGATGGCCTCTTAAAAATAGATTGGGACGTATTCTCTCCTTTTCTAATTTCTAAAAGATTTTTTGGATGACTATAACTCAGATTTTTGATAGAATTAATAGTGAGGTTACCTGGGCTTGTAGCTTTCTTTTTAAAAAATGTTTATTTATTTGGCGGCACCAGGTCTTAGCTGTGGCAGGTGGGACCTCCACTTGTGGGATCAAGTTCCCTGGCCAGGAGTGGAACCCGGGGCACCTGCACTGAGAGTGTGGCATCTTAGCCACTAAACCACCAGACAACTCCCCTGTTTGTTTGAGGGGAATTTCAGTTACAACCCAATCCTTAGTTATATAGGAATATTCAGATATTCTGTTTCTTTCCAGGTCAGTTTTAGAAATTTGTCTTTCACAAGATTTGTTCATTTAAATTGTTGATTTGTTGGTATAAAGTGGTTTGACGTAGTTCCTTATTGTCCTTAAAGTGGTTTGAAGTAGTTCCTTATTGTCCTTAAAACATTTTTAGCTCCCATAATTATGTGGCTTCATTCACTCTTGATATTATGCCTTTAATTTTGTAATAAATCTATTTAGCAGTTTATAAATTTTACTAATTCTTAAAAATTTATATGTTATTAATTTTTCTGTATAATGATTTTGTATGTAATGTTCTTTCATTCTTATCTTTATTTGCTTCCTATGGCATATTTTGGATTTAATTTATACTTTTGTATCTTTCTAAGGGCTTCCCTGGTGGCTCAGTGGTAAAGAATCTACCTGCAGTGCAAGAGATGTGGATTCAATCCCTGGGTTGGGAAGATCCCTAGTAGAAAGAAATGGAAACCCACTCCAGTATTCTTGCCTGGGAAACCCCATGGACAGGGTAGCTTGGTGGGCTACAGTCCATGGGGTTGCAAAAGAGTCAGACATTACTTAGTGACTAAAAACAGTAGCAACAACATCTTAAGGAGGAAGCATAATCTATGATTTTAGAACTTTGTTATTTTCATATAAAAGCACTTAGTGTTATAGATATTTTTTTCTGAACAGCTGTAGATACAGCCTGTCACTTGTGTTCTGTGAAGTTTTAATTTTCCTTTCATTTAAAATATTGTTAATTTCCTTTCTTTTATCATCTTTGATCCACAACTCAGGTGCCTGTGAACTCCCCACATCCTTCACACAGATCTTCATAAAACAAGGTGTCTTACAGTTCTGTGTTTAAATGTCTTTTTATTGAGGTATACTTGATATACAACATTATTTTAGTTTCAGGTGTACAGTATAATGATTCAATATTTGTATACATTGTATACATAATAAGTCTAGTTAAGGCCTGTCACCATACATACTCATAAAATTCTTTTCC
>SJYQ01000796.1:386716-407491 GCA_006410935.1 Redunca redunca | reverse complement strand
TAGATGGGGAAACAATGGAAACTGTGTCAGACTTTATTTTTTGGGGCTCCAAAATCACTGCAGATGGTGATTGCAGTCATGAAATTAAAAGACACTTACTCCTTGGAAGAAAAGTTATGACCAACCTAGATAGCATGTTCAAAAGCAGAGACATTACTTTGCTAACTAAGGTCCATCTAGTCAAGGCTATGGTTTTTCCTGTGGTCATGTATGGATGTGAGAGTTGGACTGTGAAGAAGGCTGAGCACCGAAGAACTGATGCTTTTGAACTGTGGTATTGGAGAAGACTCTTGAGAGTCCCTTGGACTGCAAGGAGATCCAACCAGTCCATTCTGAAGGAGATCAGCCCTGGGATTTCTTTGGAAGGAATGGTGCTAAAGCTGAAACTCCAGTACTTTGGCCACCTCATGGGAAGAGTTGACTCATTGGAAAAGACTCTGATGCTGGGAGGGATTGGGGGCAGGAGGAGAAGGGGACGATCCAGGATGAGATGGCTGGATGGCATCAGGGACTCGAAGGACGTGAGTCTGAGTGAACTCCGGGAGTTGGTGATGGCGTGCTGCAATTCATGGGGTTGCAAAGAGTTGGACACGACTGAGCGACTGAACTGAACTGAACTGAACTGAACTAGAGCTCTTAAACTGTCCATTTTGAGTTGCAACTGGGAACTGTTACCAGGAGATTGCATTATGCTGAACTCAATAGCAGAAGCTATCTTACTGATCCCATCACCCCATATCAAGCTTCCTTGATAACTGACAGCTTATAGGTTGCCCCTTTAGGCCTCTTCTGGCCATACCTATGTCTGGGTTTCTCCTGTGGGGAAAATGTGTACCTGTCTCTGTCATCATAAATCAATCTTTTACTAATATAGTTTTACCATGAGAAAAATCATTCATCACCTGGGAATTTCTGGATTAGAGATATTGCTTCTGACCTTTCTGGAACAGGACCAAACACCTCATCTTCCCATTCTGATTATTGCTATATTTTTAATGTCAAATAGTGAGTGAATATTTAGCTATTTCTCTAAAAGAGCCTGATTGCATACTTCATCAGAAAATGTTATAGGAATCAACATGATATAGATGATGCAGATCATCTGTAATAAAGATGACTTAAGTCTATAGTTCCATTGTAAAAACATTTCAGATTAACAGGACTAATAGAAAGACCAAAGACCTAACCTAGTATTACTGATTGGAATATCACACAAAGAAGGAGATAGAAGAAATGACAGTATTATTTCTTCAAAATGAAGAAGAAGTTCAATGGAAGCATTTTTCCTTGAGAAGCATGAGGCATTGTTGTTATTAGGTAGAGATGGGAATTCAGTTCCAAATTCCAGTTCTGCTACTTACTAGCACTGCTGCATTATACACATCCACTCTGACTTCTTCCTTACACATGTAAGATGAATAATAATAGTGAATATCTCATATGGTCCTTGAATATTAAATTAGATAATGAATGCTTGACTGCTGGCATATAGGAGCTGCTTAATACATTGCTAATTTTTACTATATTTAACAATCATCAAATTTTCAAATGGAAAATCTTATCCAGCCTACTATGATTTTAAAGATAATTATAAGTCCATGTACAGAGATGGCTGGTTGGGCTACAATCCATGGGGGTCACAAAGAGTCAGGCACAACTGAGTGACTAACACTTTCAGAACGTTCTCATCAAACATTTTGAGCACGTGTCAGTACATTTAAAGATGCATAAGATCATAAAATTTATCAGTTGTTTTGAAAAGTAAGAGTATATATTCATAGTTAATTCTTGGGATTGTTTCCTTGTTTTCATTCCATAATATGGTTTTGTATTAATAATATGATAGAATATATTCTTCTTCAAAAAGAGACAATATTTACACATTTTTTCCTGGGTTCTTATGCAATATCTAAAAGGATCTGTAAAAGTATAGAATATTAGAAGAAAAATTAGCTGCTGTTCACCAAGTGTGGCTTTAACACTGGGACTCTTCATGCTGAAGAGCCTGCTTTGGTGGCAGAGTTTGTTCAGCCCATGAACTTTAGCTCTTATTTAAGAAAAATGAAATGGATGAAGCAGGGATACTATCACTCTCTGAAGATAATCATTAACAATTCATGGGAGAATAACCTCATAAGGTCAGTGGTATGCTCATCTCAGATTTCTTCACATCAGTGCACAGAATTGCGAGGTAATTGACCAAGTTACCACTGTCCTTTTAGCACTGAAGATTTGTTGATTGTTAGCTGATAGGGAAAATGACATTACTGTAATATCTTATCTCTCACATAATCACACTCTGCATGCAAAGAGGTAATTTTATATTAGATCAGGTCTAGGACCTTGAATGAAGATGAAGAGAAGTTTCATAGATCTAGTGAAATCTTTCTGCTTTTAGAGGATGAATTATAGCTTTCACTAGAAAGGAGTATTAGGTTAATAGCTTTCAGGCAAGTAATGTATTTCAAAGGGCAAAAGAGCTGCTGAGGTCTGCTGTGCCTCTTTTTCTTACTTTCATTAAATATTTTATCACTCTAGAAAACACTTTAGACCTTGTTGCTGCAGAAGAGGGTCCTAAAAATGCAATAACACAATGTACTGCGAAGACAGTTACCACTATTATATGTCTACCTTGAAGCTCCGGACTCTACACAGTGATCCTCATAACAGATATACCTGTTTTTCAAAGTATACTTCACATAATATACTAGTACCTAGGCAGAAGCCTTTGTATTGAAGCTGTTTTATAGGTAAGCATCACATTAAAATACCTTATATGTATTAAAGAAAAAATGGCACCTGACAAGATTAGAAAAAAGAAGTTGATTTTATCCTGATACTACTGCATAGCGGAGTGAAACAGAACTCGGCTCCACTGGGGGAGCAAAGAGGCTAAGGATAGGCTGGAACTTTAAGCACTGGGTAAGCTAGTAAAAAAAGTACTGGAGGACATTCAGAAAGGAGTCGGGGGAAGGTTGACTAATGGATGTGTTAAGAATTATGTAAGCCATTTGTGAGTTTGCAAATGTTTTTCTTTGTGATTAGGCCACCTATGTTTGGTAATTTGTGCCCACTGAAATTAGACTCCTATCCTTCCTCAGAGCCTGGGAGATAGAGGTGCTAGCTCCTATGACTACATTTCAGGGCTAGTTCCAAGGACCTTAACAAAATCTACAACTCTTAGTCATAATTATTGTCTGTAGAGCAGGAAGATGATAATTCTCACTGTGTTTGTAAGGATGAAATCAGCTAATGAACTACATTTAAAATATTTACAAGCACAGGGTATGGTTTTTTGTAACTGAGAGATTTCATTACAATTACCTAATTTCCATCCCAGCATTTTTTCCCCTGAATCTCAATGGAACACAATTATGCTCTTAGAATTCCAGCACAAAAACAAATACTAGAAAATATAAAATCGTAAGCAAAATCATTTGACATTATATGAATATATTTAATTGTTACCTTGATGAAAAATATCAACAACTACTACTACCAGCTGGTAGACTTCAAATCTTTTCACATCCTCTCTTCCAAACTCAGACTATCAGTTTGAAGACATAGGCGGTAATTATTTGTATCAAAGGAAAGAATAAATCAATTAGTAAGAATATGAAATTTAATTTTACATGCTGATGTTTGCTTTAAAATCTATGGTGGGAAAAAAGTGGCAATTATAACGACTAAAAAAGTATATGAACACACATACATATATGCTCATACCCATATATAAGGATTCCCAGGTAGCTCAGTGGTAAAGAATTTGCCAACCAATGCGGGCGATGAAGAAGATGTGGGTTTGATCGTCCTGGGTCAGGAAGATCCCTTGGAGGATAAAATGGCAACCCACTCCAGTATTATTGCCTGGGAAACCCCATGGACAGAGGAGCCTGGTGGGCTATAGTCTGTGGAGTCACAGAGTTATTTTAATGGCTAAAAATGTATATGTACACACAAACATATATACACAAACACACATATATGAATACATATAGGATAAATACATATTATTTATGGTCTTATTATGTACACATGTAGTTTAGGTATTTTAAAATCCATACAATTTTTCTATGAGAAGTCAGACTGCTATCTCTGGTAACAATCCAGGAAGTCAAACAATCACTTGTATAGCAATCAGTTCAACATGGTCAGGCCTTGCTGAGCATTTCTCTGAGTTTTGTCCCAGTTTCCAAATTAGAGCCAATCAGAGAAAGCCTAAATATGCCTCCCTAACCAATCATGTAGCATGCCTCCTTTCCAGTGAGCCTGCTGATAGCTTCTCTGTACCAGTGGCCTCCAATCAAGGCACAGCTGAAGCTTTCTCTCTCTCTCTTTTTGCTATATATCTTTTCTACACCTCTGCCTGAGTTTGAGTCTGTACCAAACACAAGCAACAGTGGGTGACTGTCTTGCTATAGCAAGCTCTGAATAAATATCCTTTGCTTGCTCTTATTTGGTTGGCCTTTGTTTATTTCCACAGATGCAGTAGAAGTCCCACTAAAGCCCTCCATTGGGAACTGCCCTTCGCCACAGACACTAGCCTTCAACCAGGCCAGTATTCACAAGGGCCCCCTTGTGCCTTGCTGCTTGCAGGTTGTCTAGCCTGTGAAAACGTGGTAAGTCAGCATGGGGATCTGAACTCTGTTTTTTTCATTCTCTATGTTGAGTTCCTGGGCTATTTATTATTTGATTTGGTACTTGGATTTTTATGATTGGTTCCTATTTGTTCAGCATCCTTGCTGGAAACACACCATTCTTTCTCATCTCTCTTTGCTGTCCTCATTAGCTGTTTTGTCCAGTCGAAAAGTATTCTTGTCATAAGAAAGAATTACAGGATAGAACAGAGGCATTTGCTTTATACTCTTGTTGTTCAAGCCTGCCTCACAGACCAGTGCAAATAATGTGGTCTTTTTTTCCAGAAATGCAAATGAACTCTATTCTGGTGCAAGAAAGAAGGTATTAACACTGCTGTGGAATAAGTCAGTTTTGCTTTCCTGATTGCCTATAAATGTGTCCTTTGTTTGCATTCTCCTTTGAAACATTTTAAAAAATATTTTACTGATTTCCTCAATAATTAATAAGTAAAATGAAATTGCTGACATATGTTCAGTTAATGTATCTGTTATTTATTTCCTCTTTAACATTATTTGAGACAGCATATAAATCGTATAAGTAAAAATTTTTTTAAACTAAATATTTTCAACTGGTTAAAAGTTTCACTAAACTCTGAGTCTCTTTGAGGAAATTAAGTAACAGGGTCTTCTTGATAAAAACAAAATAAAAAAAAGAACAAAAGTGTACACCAAAAATGTTGACTTCACATTTGAAAATATTCCATTCAGTGATTCAAGAATTACACATGAGACGAATTAGGTACGTGCTTAATATGATGGTTATTTAATTTGAGAATATTTCATAAGGCATAATGCTAATTTTCATATGGATTATCCTGCATCGTTTCTTTTTATTTGGTCCACTTTAATTGCTGGTTTAATATTAAGTTGTTTTGTGGTTCATGTGTACATAGAGTGGCTGATGTTAGATTTCAACTCTCAGAGAAGAGGTGGCTATGACTCAGTCACTGGGTATCATATTTTCAATACACACTAAGAAAACACACAGACACACACACACACACAAAAAAAAAACCTTAAACATAAAGAAGGAAAACATTTATTGTTGTTTTGTAATCTTTTGCAAAGCTAAGCAGGTCATTTGTGTCTCTCTTCAGAAAAGTATAGAAATCAAGGTAAGTTTGTGCCTAGTTGTGTCTGACTCTCTGCAACCCCATGGACTGCAGCCCACAAGGTTCCTCTGCCCATGGAATTTTCCAGGCAAAGATGCTGGAGCAGGTTACCATTTTCTACTGCAGGGTATCTTCCTGACTCAGGAATTGAACCCACATCTCTGTGTCTCCTGCATTGGCAGCCAGATTCTTCACCACTGTGCCTCCTGGGAAGCCACAAGGTAAGTCTACACAATCTCAAAACAAAGTACTGAAAGTATAAAACTGGGAAGGTACACTGAGTGTTTCTTCAACCAGATATTAAAAATATATTTTTAAATTGAATGTCCTTTTTATTATTATAGGGACAATGCCTAAATTCCCAAAAGAAAATTATCTATTTTCCGGTTAAAAAAAAAGACTACCTAGAGAATGGTCATGCTTTGTCCTTCCTAAATGGAAACATGACTATAGAACTGGGATAAAAAGACAAATGAAGAAGAATATTTTATTGGAACTTATTATAGAAAAATTGTGTGATGAGGTTGTTAATAGATTCAGCCAGAATAAAGGATAAAAATTGTGCTTTATCCAGTACTTGATGTTTTAAGTCCTGGTGCTAATCTGTAGCTATTGGAGAACATAGGAAAAAGAGAGCTAAAAACTAGAATGAAAGGTTATCTGTGGCCCCTAGGTATCCTTTAACAAATTATAATTTGTTGTTGCTCACTGAGCTGTTTCATTCTTTAAATAGCCCACACATTCTATTTACTCTAAAACCAAAATGACAACCAAAGCCTTTTGTGCAGGTGCACATTTGGATAATAGAGTACATTTCCCAGAGTGTTTGGCTAGTATTTCTTCACAAAAAATCAGTAAAATATATAGGCAAAATAGCTTAAGCTTGTTATGTTATCCCTGCTGTATTTTTGTACCATCCAAGTTTGATTTTCAAGTCCATAATCCTCTGGCTTCGTTTAACTTGGCTACTGCTATTGAGGCAGGAACTATCATTTATATTTTTCCTTGCTTTTCGTCCCTTTGATAGAATGATTTCAATTCCCTAGTAGTAACACGTATGTTCTCAGACATGATTCAAGGAATTATTAAAAACAATCTAAAGAAAATTGAATAAAATAATAGCAAACTATACTTCTAGGATGCTTCCAAAGATATTACTACTATAAAATGATGTGATTTCTTTCACTTAGCTTTATGTACATGTTTTTAAAAAATCTTTGTAATCATTATTTATTTGTAATGTTGCATCATGTTTCTTGGCCTAATATTATAAGATGAATGGTAAACCATGTTCCTGAATAGTTTTCACTGAACCTAATTTCACCATCTGTATATATACCTTTAACAGATGCTCTGAAATATGAACACTGTCCCACAGAAGTTGTTTTTGACTCTCACTGATTTTTGCACTCAACAATTCATGTGCACATTAGGCCTATAATTTTGATTCAGCTGAAATTATCAAACACTTATTATATTTCTGAGTTAGCCATTGGAAATAGATGATTAATAATTTGTCCTGTTCCCAACAAACTCATGTTTTAGAAGGAAGACCATTAAAACATACATACAAATACAGTTCCTTCTCTTGGACTCACGTATACAAAAATACCATAATTAAGATCTTAAAAACCTAATGAGAAAAAAGAGATTAAAATAAACTCATGATTTTAGTATTATGTATTATAAAATACCAAATAAATTTGTGGCTCACAAGTCTCATTAACTAGTATGAAAAACTAATTTCTCTTCAAAATTTGTTACTCTTTTAAAATGTTCATTTCAAAGGATGCTTGTAACATTTTACTCTTTTCCACTGAAGCTTCTTTCTTAGATTACCATATCATTCAAATCTATATTGAAACAAATATTTACCTACTAGAGTAGTTCTTAGTCCACATTTCCCATTCAATTTTATAAATATATGATTTAATCTTATTCCTCCCATGACAATGTTACAGATAGATGTATCTATTAGAATAGGGTAAATCATCTTAACTTTAGTTCTTCAGTGACTCAGAGTTTTAGTTCAGTTCCTTTTTGAGAATGCTGCAAATAGTTCTGAATGGGTTGGCTTTGTCTCATCTGCCTTTTATCTCTACCTCTGCTCCTGATCTGTCACTTCAGCTTTGTGTCCTTTGATGTTCCAAAGTTCAGGTTCTCTTTTTCTAATTATTTCCAACTTGAATTACTGGGGACAAAGCTGTATGTAATCTCAAAGTCCTTTGACAGTGAAAATTTAAAAGCAAGTTAAAGACAATCAGCTGAGGAACTGAAAGCCTTTCAGACTGAGAAATTGGCTTGGAGGTATGCATAAAAGCAGAGAGAACTTGATACAGTCGAAGGTCTGAGGAAGAGAAGCCTTTCTTTCCTTCATGGATTTCACATGAGTGAGATTATCTGAAATGCAGAAAAATCTAAACATTTTAGACTATTTTCAATTATTAATTTTTTATGTTTATGGAATGAATCTTTTCAACCTATTCGGTAGGCAATTGAGTGAATCTAATCAATGAGCTTCCAGCTTAATTCAGTATTATTGCTCTCAGTTGACACCTGTCTTCTCTTAATAACTGAAACTAATTTGTGTGACATAGTTCTGCTTCCAGCCAAGATTTAGCACTTCAGGCAATGAATGACAGTGACACTTGAGAGATGAGAAACAAGTGATATGAGCCTTATGACTGCCTCACTTATTTCTGTCAAAGCAAAAATTGTACCATACAAAGTTAAACAGGCAGAGTTTATTCAAAGTTATTTCAATAGAGAAGAGAGACTTGAACTCAATTCTGCTACAGGGGCGGGGGTGGGGGGTACGCTGGAGGGTGTTTAATTGCTAGATACAGCTATGGGAAAATTATTGGAGGGGGCCATTAGGGCGAAGGTGAAACTAAAAGATGCTTACTCCTTGGAAGGAGAGTTATGACCAACCTAGACAGCATATTCAAAAGCAGAGAGATTGCTTTGTCAAAGGTCCGTCTAGTCAAGGCTATGGTTTTTCCAGTAGTCACATATGGATGTGGGAGTTGAACTATAAAGAATGCTGAGTACCAAAGAATTGATGCTTTTGAACTGTGGTGTTAGAAAAGACTCTTGAGAGTCCCTTGGACTGCAAGGAGATACAACCAGTCCATCCTAAAGATCAGTCCTGGGTGTTCATTGGAAGGACTGATGTTGAAGCTAAAACTCCAATACTTTGGCCACCTGATGCAAAGAGCTAACTCTTTTGAAAAGACCCTGATGCTGGGAAAGATAGAGGGCAGGAAGAGAAGGGGACAACAAAGGATGAGATGGTTGGATGGCACCACCAACTCAATGAACATGAGTTTGGGTGAACTCTGGGAGTTGGTGATGGACAGGGAGGCCTGGCATGCTGCAATTCATGCAGTCACAAAGAGTCGGACATGACTGAGTAACTGAACTGAAATTAATGGACTATTATTTGAGAGTAAATGGGAATTAATAGGAGTTATTCATGAGTTTGTAAATGTTTCTCTCTGTGATTAGGTCATTTGTTTGCTAATGGGTGCCCATTGGCTCCTCTCTTCCCTCAAGGACTGGGAGGGAGACTGAGGCACAATCTCTTTTGATGTTCACATTTCAAAGAGATAATTCTCAGGTTTTTGAGAAAGACATTCCCTAGGTCCTAAAATGGTCAAGAATCTTCTAAGGAGATTTACATGCATTGCAGTGAGGCAGAAGAAGACTGTGAAGTTATAAATTTTCAAAGTAAATGCTCTAGGAAAAGGCAGATGAGGGCCAAGTCTGGAAATAAACCTGTCTGAAGTTTAGTTCAGCTGAAAGGAACTTTAAGATCACCTTGATCACTGCCCTGAGATTTTCTTGGCAAGGAGTAAGGATGGAGAAAAATGCATGCTCTTAACAATGTTGAACTTTGTCTTATCCCTGTATATGTGGAAAACAGATGCTGTCAAATTCCTCATCACTTCATCGCTGGAAACAATAAAACACAGGGACCAGCTTTCCTCTTGGCTAAGATAATCATTGTCCACTGTTTCTAATGAGTCCCTTGTTTAACTGCCTCTATAAAACCTAAGACTTATTTGCTTTTCTTTAAGACATTTGTCTGCAGAAATGAACTTTTCCCTATTAAAATAGCCTGAATAAAATGATTTTCTTAATTGTCCAATGCATTATTTTCTTTTACAGTTTTCATCGCATGTCTCATTTTTAAAGCCCCTTCCACTCCATCTAGGTGACAATGCCTGTTTTTTTGTTTGTTTGTGTTATTTGTTTGCTTCTTTCTGATTGGTAACCTGGGCCCAGAGGGGAAGTTCAACACTTGATCTTGTGCTTCTTAGTCTTATTTGTATGTAGCAGAGCAAGAATATGATTTTGATAATTTTTGAGTACTGGCTTGATTTTAGTACTGGTTTCTGCTGCTTTGAGTTTAATTTTTGGTTTGTTAATAGCCAACATAAGTTATCCCCCCTTGGGAATTTGGTTTTATGGTCTAACAATTTGGTAATTTCTATAAACTGATTAATGGCTTATAGAACTCTTAGCTTTATTGGGTAAGAGACCACAGGTAAATTGGCTTCTTCTTCTCTCTCTCTTTTTCTTTCTGTTTTGAGCTCAAATCAATTAAGAATGTGTCCCCACTGAGAAGATAATAGATCTTTGATACATACCTGTGAGTTTTATATATCTGTGTTTACTTCTGACCCAGGGACTGGATTTTAGAACTGAATTTATAAGATTTGATATATATGTGTGTACCTTTATGTGTCTATAATTCAAAGAAGTCTTTACCACTCATTAAGTGCGTAGTATTTTGTCCCGCCAGATAGTAATACAAATTGGATTATAGAATCTCATATATATATATAAAAGAAAAGCCTATATCCTGATTAGAGATAGATAAGTAGACCTTCAATAAATACAGTATTCTCAATTTCTTTAGTAGTGTTAGGTAGTTAGAATAGGAAAAAGGAGTCCAGAATGGCAGTGGCTAAAAGACAAGGAAGGGAAAAGACCGCAAAAATAGAACAAAGGGAAGTCCAAGGACCAGAGTGAGGACCTCGGGTAAAACAAACAACACTCCTGCCTAGCCCGATTTACATAGGGCAGGCCCAGAGGGAGGAGAAACAACATGTAAAAAGAGCCAAAATAGGGCAGGGGCCTCTCTTCACTTCGCATCTTTTGGGTCCGCATGCCATCATGCCTCAAGGATGTATTTTCCTTAACTGTCTAAATAAAACAGTGGTCCATCCAAAAGCTCTAACACTGCTCCGTCCATCACTTCAAATTTTTGTTGCGATGTGACAGGCCCGAGGAGATGAAGAGACTCCCCAACAGTAGAAAATAAAACTGGGCTTCTGAGACTTTCAGTTCTGAGATTGTAAAAATATTCTTTAAGAAACCAATTTGGAAATTTTAAAGAATTCAAGTTCACATAATTAAGGTAAATCTTCGATAGATAAGATGGCTACCTAATCAAGTTTAGCTGCTCACTGATCAAAAAATCAGTAATCAAGTGAGAGAGACAAAGAAAGTTGCTCTTAACCAGAATACCAGCAATCTGAGATGTTAGACTTAGTGTCCCACCAAAACCATCTCTGAATATTCTGATTGGCCATGAAGGTTTTTTAAAGGGGGAAAGGGCAGTAATCTCAGTTAGTCATTGAGATAGGTGTCAGAGTCATCACCGTCCCCCACCTGCCTGCAGGCTTGTTGACCTCTTGTGATTTTTCTTTAGATATTATCTTGTTTACATAGTTTGTTTGGAAAGAGATCTGGTCAGCTATCAATTGCTTATTCTTCATTTCTACTGCTCGGATCTGTGGAATGAATGAACAAATTAGTCAAGGTATCATGTGACCAAAAGGTTTGAAAGATGTACTAGGGCCAGAGATGAGTTGAACACGGGGGCATCTGATTTTAACGTTTGTAACAAGGCAAAGGGGACTCCTGCTGAGAGTTATTTCCTGCACAGAGCTCTTGCCTGTCAAAAACTGTTTACAAATCCCCACTTGTCAGAACATAATTCCATTTCTAAGGAATCATGGGCAAATGCCCATTTTCTGTAACTTCATGCTAACTTGCAGGGCACCATGTTCTTAGAGTGGAAGTATTGACATGGATCTGTAGCATCTCTTTGCTGACAGTTGTAGTTGCTTATTCACGTATACAGGCAGGACAAGCTCTACATATTCTGATGCCCACAAAGACACAGATTATTATAAGCAATGGTGTTAATCCCGTTCTCTTGAGGCCAGCTCTTGGAACTGTGCTTGCCATAGACTCAGTATTGCTCAAAACTGAGCAGTTTACGTCACGGCTGCATCATACAGTCAGCTCTCCCCCTCTGGTAGCAACTAAAGTGTATGTAAAACAACTCAGGAGTGTGCATCAGACACTGTCTGTGACTCTATTGTCCTAGTCATTAGCTGCTTGAGCCTGCCTTTATGACTCAGAGGGAGGTATGGGAGACTTCAGCCCCTCTACAAACAAGGGGGAAGATGGAGAAGATGTGGAGGGGCCTTTGTACTTGAGGGGTGGTGAGGCAGCTGGGATATATTTGGTTTCAAGACTAGTTTAATATTTTTGGCTTAATGAAAACCACTATGCCTTTTTCTGATTTATCAGTATTAAGTATAACATACCCATACATTTCCCTTCTACTTGGGTATTTATTCCTAAACTTACACAGATTTACTGACTGAATAGCCTAGAANCATTCTGGAGATCAGCCCTGGGATTTCTTTGGAAGGAATGATGCTAAAGCTGAAACTCCAGTACTTTGGCCACCTCATGCGAAGAGTTGACTGATTGGAAAAGACTCTGGTGCTGGGAGGGATTGGGGGCAGGAGGAGAAGGCGACGACAGAAGATGAGATGGCTGCATGGCATCAGTGGCTCGATGGACGTGAGTCTGAGTGAACTCTGGGAGTTGATGATAGACAGGGAGGCCTGGCGTGCTGCGATTCATGGGGTCACAAAGAGTTGGACACGACTGAGAGACTGAACTGAACTGAGCTGAACTAAACTGGATAGCTGTGTGATATTCTACAGTTATTAAATAAAGAGAAATGTGGTGTATCATGCAGAATTGCTGGGAGGGTTAGATATAACATATACATGACTTAATAGCATGGAAACATACATGGCAGGCATTAATGTTGTAAAAATAAACTCCACGATCAACCTTACCAATTCACTCACTTTTATAAATGTATAACCTCTTAAATTATTTTAATTAGTCATTCAGTCCTTCGTTTATCTAGTAACTGTAAATCCATTCTGTCTTTCTTGAGACATCTGCCCACCTACTGCCAATGCACAGAAAATCAAGGAATTTAATTTGTTCAAAAGGAAGTTAGTACTATTTTCAGACCCTAAGAGAACAGAAAAATAATTGGCTCGTTGTTGCCATCAGTTCCTTTCTCTCAAACAGCATGGAAGCTGGTGAATGGCATAATCTGTGCGGTGATGCTCCTCCATTGCAGCAAGGGTATTCCTGCTGGTCCCAGCCCCTGCCAGCACCAGAGCAATGCTCCACAATGAGTACTGAAATAAAAGCTCTTCTTATTCACACTCTCATGTTCCATTATTGCTCCACAAAATAGCAGCTATGCCAGAGGAGGCTGCTGTGCTCAAATAATTTCTTCTCCTGGAGGTCCTTAAAGCATCAGACTTGCTGGCATTCAAGTACATTCTTTTCAAAGCCACCGACCCCCTTCCCCCAAAAAAGAATGATTTAGAAAAGACAGAAGAACCAGAGATCAAATTGCCAAAATCCGTTGGACCATTGAAAATGCAAGAGAGTTCCTGAAAAACATCTACTTCTGCTTTATTGACTATGCCAAAGCCTTTGACTGTGTGGATCACAACAAACTGGAAAATTCTGATAGAGATGGGAATACAAGACTACCTGACCTGCCTCCTGAGAAATCTGTATGCAGGTCAAGAAGCAATAGTTAGAACTGGACATGGAACCACAGACTGGTTCCAAATCAGGAAAGGAGTACGTCAGGACTGCATATTGTCACCTGCTTATTTAACTTCTATGCAGAGTATATCAGGTGAAATGCTGGGCTGGATGAAGCACAAGCTGTAGTCAAGATTGCCAGGGGAAATATCAATAACATCAGATATGCAGATGACACCACCCTTAAGGCAGAAAGCAAAGAAGAACTAAAAAGCCTCTTGATGAAAGTGAAAGAGGAGAGTGAAAAAGTTGGCTTAACTCTCAACATTCAGAAAACTAAGACTGGGGCACTCGGTCCAATTACTTCATGGCAAATAGATGGGGAAATATTGGAAACAGTGGCAGACTTTATTTTGGGGGGCTCCAAAATCACTGTAGATGGTAACTGCAGCCATGAAATTAAAAGACACTTGCTCTTTGGAAGGAAAGCTATGATCAATCTAGACAGCATATTAAGAAGCAGAGATATTATTTGCCAAGAAAGATCTGCCTATTCAAAGCTATGGTTTTTCCAGTGGTCATGTATGGATGTAAGAGTTGAACTACAAAGAAACCTGAGTGCCAAAGAATTGATGCTTTTGAACTGTGGTGTTGGAGAAGACTCTTGAGATTCCGTTGGACTGCAAGGAGATCCAACCAGTCCATCCTAAAGGAGATCAGTCCTGAATATTCATTGGAATGACTGATGCTAAAGCTGAAACTTTGGATACTCCCATACTTTGGCCACCTGATGCGAAGAGCCAACTCATTCGGAAAGACTCTGATGCTGGGAAAGATTGAGGACCAGAGGAGAAGGGGTTGGCAAAGGTTGAGATGACTGACTCAACAGACATGAGTATGACCAAACTCTGGGAGATAGTGCAGGACAGGGAAGCCTGGCATGTTGCAGTACATGGGGTCACAAAAAGTCCGACACAACTAAACAACAAAAATTAGAAACAAAAGAAAAATGTTAACAAATGCATGTTTGAATCTTTATGCAATGTAGGCATTTATGTAGTAGAGCAATCGCATTGCCAAGTGTTTTTGTGACTGGCTGTCAGAAACAATTGTTTTTCACGAACAAAAACTATCCCTCAAGGGGCGAAAAACTTACCTTTTTCCTTTACTTAGTAAGATCTCCATCCATCTCTTTCTTTTAAACAAATGTTAATAGTTCTTTTTCTTTTAATTAGTAAGTGCTTGAGGACATTTACCATCATAGCAAGAAGCTTTCCTCTGTCTTTTTTTTTTTTTTTTAAATGAGATATGTACTCAGAAAATGGCTGCAATTGAGTTGTCTGAGGAAAGGCTCAGTGACTTCAGCTGAGAGGTGATGAGCTTCGGCAGCAGGTCATAAGCTTGCGTGTAAGTTTGAACCCTCTGGGGGGCTTGCTAAACTTCAGTGTGCTGAGCCCCATCCCTGGGTTTTGGTTTCAGTAGTTCCGCTTAACAAGCTTTCAGGCAATGCTGATGTTGCTGGTCCGGGAAGCCCTTTTAGGAGTACATGGTGTGGCATTTCATCTCATAATTCTTTCTGAGTGTAGCTTTGACCTGTAGCTATGGGGCAAGTGAACTCTCCAAGTTCTCTCTATATAAGCAACATTTTAAAAAGATTATTTGCCTAGGTTTTTTTTGAAGTATACTTGATTTGCAATGTTAATTTCAGGTATACAGCAAAGTGATTCAGTAATATATATAATACATATATATCATATATATATACATACATATTCTTTTCCATTATGACTTATCACAGGATATTGAATACAGTTCCATGTACTATAGAATAGGACCTTGTTATTTACCTATTTTTATACATAGTAGTATATATCTGCTAATTCCAACCTCTAATTTATACACCCCCCTTATTTCCCCTTTGGTAACCATAAATTTGTTTTCTAGGTTTCTGTGACAGCTTCTGCTTTGTGAAGAAGTTCATTTGTATCATTTTCTTAGACTCCACATAGAAGTGATACCATATTGTATTTGAGTTTCTCTGTCTGACTTATTTCACTCAGTATGACAATCTCTAGGCCCATCCATGTTGCTGCAAACAGTATAATTTCACTCTGTTTTATGGATGAGTTATATTCCATTGTATACTGGAGTCTTATGTACCAGCTCTTCTTTATTCCTTCATCTGACAACGAACAGGTGGTTCCATATCTTGGCTATCGTGGATAGTGCTGCTTTGAACATTGTGATGCACATATCTTTTCAAATTAAGAGTTTTTGCCATTTCCAGATATATGCCCAGGAGTGGGATTGCTCGATCTTATAGTAGCTCTGTTTTTAGTTTTTTAAGGAATCTCCATATTGTTCTCCAAATTGGCTGTGCCAATTTACTTTCCCACCAACAACGTAGAAGGGTTCCCTTTTCTCCACATTCTCTCTAGCATTTGTTATTTGTTGGCTTTTTGATGATGGTTATTCTGACCCATGTGAGTTGATAATTTATTGTCCGTTTGATTTTCATTTCTTTAATCATTAGCAATACTTTTTAACATTCACTTTGTCCCTTAATCTCACATACGGTTATAGGAAGTTGAGGTCATTTTTACTTTTTATTGTGAAGTGGTCAATGCCAAACATTAGGTGAGAGGTGGTGTGTGGGAGAGAAGCAAAGAAATGTAATGTTCCCCTTGTTCTTGGATTGCTTTCAGTGATTCAGAGGCAGGTCATAGAGAATTACCATTTCATCAATAGGGAGTGTTTTTCTACATGAAGATATTCCCCCTTTCAAAGTCATGTTGCCTTGGGGATTTGAAGGTCTACTGAATTCTGAGCATTTCACTTGGCCTGGATACATAACTGAATATTTTATTTTGTCAAGTGTATTCCTGCTCTTCAGTGCTTTTATATAGTTCTCTCTCTTCCTGTGCTGATTCCAGAGGTGACCTATTAAAAGCACACAGCTCATCTCCAAGTCACCAAGCACCCCTTTCAAGTCTGCCTTTGACACTCCAGTTTTAAGCCTTCTTCAGGGGTCTAGGAGACCACATGGTCTTTGGCTTCTTGCTTGTGTTCTGACTTACTGACCGGCCTCTGTGACTTGATGCTTCTACTGGGCTATCTACTTGGTCCCGGTTTCTTCCTGGTTCTGTGCTTTGAAGCCTACATCAGCCCTTTCCCTCTGTGTCCTGCCTGGGTGCCTGTTCTCCGCCCTAGTTCATGTTGCTGAGCTCTTACTTCTTAGAGCTTACTAATTTTATTTTATATTTATTAATACATAGTTTTCCATTCACTTGATGAGAAGACATTGTTGTTGTTTGGTTGCTCAGTCATGTCCAACTCTTTGTGACCTGAAGGACTGAAGCACGCCAGGCTTCCCTGTCCTTCACCATCTCCCAGAGCTTGCTCAAACTCATGTCCATTGGGTCAGTGATGCCATCCAACCATTTCATATTCTGTTGGCCCCTTCTCCTCCTGCTCTCAATCTTTTCCAGCATCAGGATCTTTTCCAATGAGTCAGCTCTGTAAAGGTTTGATTTGGGAAAATATTCTTTTATAAAATTCACATTTATAAAGCCTGTTGTGTCTGTATATGTAGAATAAACAATTGATACAACAATATGAGATATTTTACCACTCAGTACATATTCTGACTAGCTTTTAATAAATAATCACATTAATTTGGTGTCCTTGGAAGAACGCCTGCGAAAAGAAGAGAGCCGAAAAGCAAAGGAGAAAAGGAAAGATATAAGCATATGAATGCAGAGTTCCAAAGAACTCCTTCTCCTCCTGCTCTCAATCTTTTCCAGCATCAGGATCTTTTCCAATGAGTCAGCTCTTCGCATCAGGTTGCCTCAAGGGTGTCAAGGACCCTTTCAGGGCTCAGGAGGGAAGGTGGGATTTCTCTTGAGACGCCGCAGTGGAAAAGGGCCTCAGCTCGCGTTGAGGGGAGAATCTCCTGGTTCTTCTCAAGTTGCAGTGGGGTTCCTCTCGAGTTACGATGGGGACCTCAGGGACCCGCTCGTGGGGCCTCAGGGAGGTCCAGTCTCCACGCGAGTCACGAGGGGCCCTTGGGGATTCCTCTGCAGTCGCTGCCAGGGCCGAGGTCCTCATCTGGAGTTGAGGCCAGAACCTCAGGGTTTCTCTCCAGGGCCGACATGGATCTCGGGGTTCCTCTGGGGCGTCAGGTCTTCGAGTGTTAAGTGTCTCATGGAATTTAGAAGTGTGTATCATGGCCCCGCAGTGACTATGTAATAATGGTAAGTGCAGGATTTCAGAGGAGAAAGAATACAGGGATTGGAGTATTCGAGCTGACTTCATGGAGAAGACGGGACGTCCACAGGGGAGTCAGGGCCTCGTCTCGTGTGGAGCCATGCAAGCCCGCTGTCCTCTCGAGCCGGAAAAGCAGTGTCAGGCTTCCTGTCAGGTTGACCATAGGGATCGGTGGCTTTCTCTTGAGGTGCCACAGGGCTGTCACACCTGCCATCGTGTTTTGAGTCAGTCCTTGGGGTGACCGTCAAGTCAGTGCAGGGGAGTCAGGTGTGTCTTGAATGCACTGGGATATCGGGGGTCTTTTAAGTTGGAGCTTCAGCTTCAGCATCAGTCCTTCCAATGAATATTCAGTGTTGATTTCCTTTAGAATGGACTGGTTGGATCTGCTTGCAGTCCAAAGGACTTTCAAGAGTCTTCTCCAACACCACAGTTCAAAAATATCAATTCTTTGGCGCTTAGCTTTCCTTATGGTCCACCTCTCACATCCATACATGTCTACTGGAAAAATAACTTTGACTAGAGAGACCTTTGTCAACAAAGTGATGTCACTCTTTTTAGTATGCTGTCTAGGTTTGTCATAGCTTTTCTTCCAAGGAGCAAGTGTCTCTTAATTTCATGTCTGTAGTCACCATCTGCAGTGTTTTTGGAGCTCAAGAAAATAAAGTTTCTCATTGTTTCCATTTTTTCCCTATTTGCTGCTACTGCTGCTAAGTCACTTCAGTCGTGTCCAACTCTGTGTGACCCCATAGACGGCAGCCCACCAGGCTCCCCTGTCCCTGGGATTCTCCAGGCAAGAACACTGGAGTGGGTTGCCATTTCCTTCTCCATTTCCCTATTTATTTGCCATGAAATGATGGGACTGGATGCCATGGTCTTAGTGCATATTGAATGTTGAGTTTTAAGCCAGCTTTTTCATTCTCCTCTTTCACCTTCATCAAAAGGTTCTTTAGAAAACACATTACCTCTGATTTAGGAGAACAGCATTCTAATATCTTGTGTCATATATATTTTTTGAAATATATCAGATACTTTTCAAATACATTTCAAGATTATGTGAAATGAATATATAATCATTACCATATTTTTAGTTTCAAGTGACAGAAAACCCAACTCAATCTAGCCTAAAGAAAATGAGTTTTATGGCTCACATAAAGTGAGACATTGAGGAAGACTAGCCTTAGGTGGAACAGAAGGCCGAGTTTCAAGTAATGACCTCAAGATCTCATTTCTGTCTTTGAGTTTCAGTTTCTTTCCTGCTGGATTATTTGTTTTTTCTTTTTCTTAAATTGAGGTACCGGTACTTTACAATGTTGTGCTATTAATAGTGTCTACTCTATAGCAAAGTGAATCAGTTATCGGTATCCATACACCCCCTCCCTCCAGTGCTTTCCTCCCCTGCCTCCTCCCGTCCCTCTAGCTTATCACAGAGCACTGAGCTGGGCTTCCTGTGCTATAAGCATGTTCCCACTCCCTGTCTGATGCCGGGCAGTACACATCCATCACCGCAATCTCCCAGTTCACGCCCTCCCCCACTCCTGTGTCCACCTGCCTGTTTCTCTTCATATGTGTCTCTATCTCTGCTCTAGAAATAGGTTCATCTGTACCATTTTCCTTTTCTCAAAGGGGCTCTACCTCATTGCAGTAAGTCTAGTCATAAACTCACACTTCCGGGTCTGGTGGAAAGAGAACATCCTTCCCCTTAGCTTGTCATAATCCTGAGGTCTGCTTGGGCCTCAAGGAGGGGAGGTCAGGTGCCTACGTCTGAGTCAGTCGCCATGGCCACTGTGGTAGCAGAAAGCCAAGGCCAAGCCCAACCCAAAAGTTCATCCTAGAAGCTGACAGGAAGAGTCCCAGGCAGACCCCCGAGGAGCTAAAGTTGGAAACAGGCTCCCACACCAAACACAGAGGTGCCCTCCTAAGGACACTAATCAGGTGGTGTTGAAGGGCTTAGAAAATATATCTGATTTACCTATTGATCCCTTTTTCTCTTTACCAATATTTCTGATGCTCCTTTTTAGTTGGATGCAAGGAAAATGCTCCCTGTGCCATCAAGATTTTAGAGATATTGCCTTCTCCATATAATATTTAGAGAGACCATTTTCACACAACAGAAAGTTTTGGATCTTTTCAGTTATGCTTAGTGAAAATAGAATCAGAGCTAAAATTTGTACATAAGAATTTTGGGAGAGTAGAAAATAATTACTTCAGTGTCAGTTCAGAAAAAACAGGTTTTTGGTATCAATAGTATACAATAAAAGCTTTAGAGTCCCTCAAAAATGTATGAAAGAGAAGGTTAACAAAATAAAAGATCAGAAACAATGAAAACTTATTAATATGTAAATAGTTGGAGAAGGCAATGGCACCCCACTCCAGTACTCTTGCCTGGAAAATCCCATGGATGGAGGAGCCTGGTGGGCTGCAGTCCATGGGGTCGCTAAGAGGAGGACACGACTGAGTGACTTCACTTTCACTTTTCACTTGCATGCATTGGAGAAGGAAATGGCAACCCACTCCAGTATTCTTACCTGGAGAATCCCAGGGATGGGGGAGCCTGGTGGGCAGCCGTCTATGGGGTCGCACAAAGTCGGACACGACTGAAGCGACTTGGCAGCAGTAGCAGCAGCAGCATTGTTCTATGGTCATATTCTTACATCTTTTTCAATTGAGATCTGTGTGTGCATGCTCAGTCACTCATGTAATGGGCATATCACTGACTTTATGTTACTTTAAGGTGTACAAGAGTCACCTGGTGGCTCAGAGGATAAAGCATCTGCCTGCAATGCAGGAGACCTGGGTTCGATCCCTGGGTTGGGAAGATCCCCTGGAGAAGGAAATGGCAACCCACTCCAGTACTCTTGCCTGGAGAATCC